>VMDO01040028.1:0-12278 GCA_007922755.1 Pedetes capensis
TAATTCAGCCATGTGAGGTCAGCGGTCCCCTGTAGGGGATTTATAACTTCTCCCTAGGTTCACTTTGATGATATGCCAATTAGTATTCTTCCTGAAGGTATGAAACTTCCATTTATCATACTGAAAATATTTTACTTTGTACCTCATTGGACCATTATTCATATTTTGAAGAAAAATGATGCATTTGCTAAAACCATGGCTCAGGGGCACAAGAGTTTACTACCTTTGGTGGTTTTTCCACCTTAAGAAAAGTGAGACATTATTTTTTATTTCTGTTGATGTCATTAATCTGGCCTCAGTAGCCTCTTCCCTGGATGAGCAAATTGGCTGGCATAGTCATAGCTTTTAGGTTGCAAGCTTTGGTGGTTATAGTGGAGATGGTGGAAGAGGAATAAAAACCTTATTTATAATAAGAAAGGCAACAGTGTGCAATGGAAATTTGAGCCATCGTAAGTATGCTCCAGGTACCATGTAAAACAATCAGGTTGACAGAAAGATGACTATGACCAAGACCATGCTTTTGTGGAGTTTATCATCTAGACATATGCACAAGTTCTGGTAGAAGTGACAAGAGAATGAACAGCAAACAATCCTAGGGAACTAGATGAGGAGAAGAATGACAATGGGGGGAAAGGGGGGAGTCCGAATGGTTTAGAGTGCAATGCCACATCTGATGTCACCAAAAACTAAACTGATGGAGGCCAGGTGTGGTGGCACAGGCCTGCAATCCCAGCAACTCAGGAGGTGGAGGCAGGAGGTTCACAGGTTCGAGGACAGAGGCAGCCTGCAATGTTTAGCGAGACCCTGTCTCAACATAAAAATGGATGAAGCATGCAGCCCAATGGTAGAGCACTCACAAAGTATGTGTGAGGCCCGGGTTCAGTCCCCAAGTTGTTTTTGGTGGTGGTGTTAGATGCCATCAAGTCATGTCTGACACATAGTGACCCAATGTACAACAGAACGAAGCACTCCGTGACGCCGTACCAGGCAGATGATCTTTTTCATGTTTAAGCCTATTGTTGCAGTCACTGCGGCCCATTGTTGCAGTCAATCCATCTAGTTGAGGGTCAGCCTCAAGTACTATGGAAAAAAAAAAAAAACTAAATGGATGGGAGTATGTACCAGTTGTTTCTGCCTCCATCTAGGCAGTAGTTGAACAGTTAGGTTATCTGAGAAGCCTGCAGAATTTGATTAATCATTTGGTGTGTGGGTTGATTGCTTCATGATCAATTTGAAAATGATGGCTTTACAGGTGGTCTTACAGAGTCAACCTCAAAGTCCAGGCTTTCAACAGGCTTTTCAAAATTCATGTGGAAAGTGGGCCTCCAGAGCAAGGGACAGTCTTTGCAATCTTTTCTTTTGAAAGAGATCGCAATCACACTCACAATCATAATTAGTGCGAATAGTATCCATTTTTAACAGCTAAATATAGATTACCAAACATAAAAAAAGCATATTTGTACATTCGAGGACTAACTATTCTTTACCACGTACCACCAAAAGCACTGTCAAGTGTACCACCAAGTCTTTCTTTGTCTATTCCTCATTATCTACTCTGGCTCCTAAATTACTCAAGTCATTCTTCACACTGCAGACATAGAACTTCTGAATGTGGAAATGGGAACTTCCATTTCTCTGGTTTAAAAATCATTTGACATTGCTTTACATCCTGTAATGGGTTCACCTTGCCCATCAAAACAGCTTCAATGTCCTGAACATGGTATCCCAATTTTTTCTTTCCTCCAAATTCTTTCTCTTCCTTTAAACATATCCAAGTTCTAACCATGGTGTCATTAGTGTATTGTACTGTTCACATACCTTTTCCTTTGTAAATTTTGTTCCATGTACTTAGAATTCATTCTCCTTACATCCACCCAGAGAATGTCTAATCATTCTTCAAACCTTCTTAATTATCACCATAAACATGAAACAATCTGCCATGCAGAACTGTTGTTCTTGATGACTATTAATTATTCATGTACACCTATAGTACTGCCTGCAGCCATAGCACTGTGGCATCTGATCCTCTAAGATCTAAGCTAAGCTAAGCAGAGTCAGGCCTGGTTAGTACTTGCATGGGAGACCACTGGACACACCAGGTGCTGTAGGCTTGGGAGAAGAACCTGGCAACCCACTCCCAAAAAACCATCAGCCATTGAAAACCCTATTAATAGCAGAGAAGCAGTAACAATACTGTTTCACTTGCTGTATGTAGGATGCTATGAGTTGGATACCGACTCAACAACAACAACCTATAGTCCTACGCCTCTTTATCATTGTGATTGTTTGTTTGTTTGCAAGGCCTGTCTGTGACCTCTTTGATTGCAGAGACTCTCTTTTTCATCTCTGCATCCCATAGACCTCATCAATTCATAAAAAGAATTAAAAGTCAAGCATTTCTTATATTAGATAACATTTTATGCTTTTACCCCAGATTTAATGTTTAAAAAAATAAAGGGAGGTTGGTTGAGCTGAGACCCCTGGATATTAAGTGAAATTCAAAGATGGTACTGTGAAACCAAATCATTTTTATGTGAGGATGATCACTAATAGCCTTAAGCAGAATAGAACATTTTATTTTAAAACAAGTAATTGATCTTGATAACAGCAGGGCAAACCAAAGGACAAAATCCCTTTGCTAGCTCCTTGAGAGCAGGAACTGTATTTTCTAATTCTTTCTTATCACAGGTAGCACCTTGTAAAGCACAGGACACACAGCAAACCCTCAATAAATGCTTGCAGAGGAAAATGAACATTTTTATAAACATGTGAGTGAAACTATATTCTAAACTTGCTGCTTACTTTCTCTTGTCTAAGACCATGGCTTGAGCTTGCTGACATAAAGCTTGGGCAGCAATGCCAATTAACCTCCACATTAACTACAATGATTACTTGAGGAGACGCTTTCTCATATTAGCATCCCAAACTTTATATATTTAATCTCTCTCTCTTATAGATATCTAAGATCATTTTAACCTATTTTTCTCCTTACAGGTTGAGGTCCCAGGCAGTTGAGGGGCCACGCTGAGGTCATCGATGCCATTGTGAGAACATTTGCCTATGCCTTTAGGATTCCAGACACACAATAGGATTTCAACAAATATTTGCTGAAATGAAATAACAAAATAGCTAACCCACATCATGCAGGTGCTTCATTTAGCTACAACACTCACATACAGATACATACCTATATGTGGTATTCTGAAAACCAGAAAAAAAAAATGTGTATCTGAAATAGGAACTATTTAGGCTAAGCACAAAGAGCAGTGTTGGTAGCCTGTGAGGTAAACAGTAGGATTATTCCAATTTTATATACGAGGAAATTGAGGAACAAGAAGTTTAAATCATGGAAAAAATATAAATTAGGGGGATGTAGCCAGACCACAGTTTGGTTTCTAGCTCTGTAACTTTTTACTACTCAGGGCCTCAGTTTCCTTTTCTGGAAACACTGGACTATTATCAGCTTTTTAACAGACTATTGTTGAAATTAAGTAAACTAATACATCAGAGGGCTGGGATTTAGCTCAGTGGGTAGAGCACTGCGGTGCAGTCTCTGAGGTCCCGAGTTCAGTTCCCAGCACCGCAAAAATGGGAGAAGGACCTGGCAATCCACTCCCAAGGCAATCCCGAAACAGTCTGCCATTGAAAACCCTATGAGGGTCGCTATGAGTTGGACACCGACTCGACGGCACCTAACAACAACAACAACAACAATACATCAGAAGGATCTACCACCTGGTCTGGATCAGGTCTGTTACTCCACCATTATTTGTATGGTTGCTCTCAACTGGCCATGATGGCACCCTAAAGCTTTCTTTCCTGTCTAGAGTAGTTGCCATTAATGATCTGTAGCTAGAGAACCAAGATCCTTTTGAGAAATGTGTCTCGAATTTCAACATGCAGCTGAATCCCCTGGAGGGTTTGGGGAAGAAAAAATAAAAACAAACAAACCAACAACAACAACAACAATAACAACAATAAAACAGATTACAGGGCTCTAACTCCAGCACTTCTTTTTCTTTCTTTCTTTCTTTCTTTTTTTTTTTTTTGTATATTTATTTAATTACATATAGATTGATTATATGCATCTTAATATTCAAAGCTTCTTCCAACTGTTTGTTTTGGTTTGGGATTGTTTCTCTACTCACTTGAAGTACTCCCAGGGAAGGGAAACAGACAAGAGCTGTTCTAATGATGGGTTATTGAAAGGTTTGGGAGCTTGAGTATGGCAAAATTTCATTATGCCATAGAAAGAGCACTGCATAAGGAGTTGGACAATACGTATTAAAATTCCAGTTTGGCAAATTACTAATTGTGCTTCCAGATCTGCAAAATGCAAATGATTACCCATGAACTTTCCACCACACAGGGCTGATAAAAGCATCAAAATGAGCTAAGTAATCCTATTGAACTTTATCTTTTAAATTTTTTGTAGTGCTAGGGATAAAACCAGGGCTAGGGTTTACCTCAGTTGGTAGAGTACTTGCTCTGCACTCTCTGTGGCCCTGGGTTCAATCCCCAAAACTTCAGAAACAAGAAGGACCTGAGAGCCCACTCCTGAGACAATCCCAAAACAATCAGCAATCGAAAACTATGAACAGCAGAGAAGCACTGACATAAAGCCATGCATGGCCCAGGGTCAGGGAGGGTTTTGTTCTGTTGTACGTAGGGTCACTTCTGATTCATTAGGTTTTGGGCGAGGCCGATAATTTACATTTCTACATTTCTATCAAGTTCCTAGGTGCTGCTGCTGGGCCTGGGACCACACTTGAAGGAGCCCTCCTTTGGGCAATTACATTTGCTATAATCAGAATGACAACAGGAAAGAACATAATTTATGGGTTTTTGAGCGTGGCAATCTCTGAGGGCTTCCTGGGCACCTGAAGTACTCTCAATTGTCATCCTTATCCCGCTGGCTTTTCCAGTTATTCTCCATGGAGAAACCCAGAGCCACCACCCCATGGGCTGAGAGGCAATGTTAGAACAGAGGGCGAAAGACAGGGGTTGCCAAGGCTCCCAGCAACCTGAGTTCTGATAGAGAGTTCAAACGCTGTCTTTTATTGACTATTTAAAAGAAGTGAACCACTTCAGAAATCACATGCACTAAATATATACTCATTCCCAAAATCACCAGCATGTTTGGGGAAAAAAAAAAAAAGATGAGCTAACATTAGTGCTGTGATAGAAACAGACAAAAGGGGAAATGGAAACATATAAGAGAAAGACTAAGAATAAATAGCCAAAGATTTGGAGGTGCTTACTGCTCAGTGGGGCACTGGTCTATCCTCACAACCACCCTATGAGGGAAGGAGCAGGACTATTCCATTTTATAGATGAGGAAATTGAGGCACAGGAAGCCTACATGAGCTGTTCAAGGTAGCACAGCTAAAACATAGCAAAGTCAGGATTTGAACCCAGGCTTGTCCGATACCTCTGCTCTTCACCACTCTGCTGCCTGCAGCATTTGTACAGAGAGAAAAAATTAAGAAAAAGGAATGGAGTTAAAAGGCAACTGGTGGCTGGGCACAGTGGTGCATGTCTGTAATCCCAGCGGCTTGGGAGGCGGAGGCAGGAGGATCACATGTTCAAGACCAGAGGCAGTCTGCATAACTTAGCAAGGCCCTGTCTCAAAAATGTAAAAACAAAATGGGGCTGGGGCCACAGCTCAGTGGTCCAGCACTTGCAAAGCATGCAAGCATGAGGCCCTGGGTTCAACTCCCAGTACCACAAAAAAAAAAAAAAAAAAAAAAAAAAAAAAAAAAAAAAAAAAAAAAAAAGAAAAGAAAAAAGAAAGAAAAGAAAAAAGAAGAGAAAAAAAGGCAACTTGTGAGAATGGTTCAAATTTTCAACTAGAAATCCATCACCTTTCTTCCTTGTGTCCCTGAGCTCATTTTGGTACTGGCTTCTCTGCTCTAGAAGCTGGACAGGTAGAACATTCCTGCATTTCTTGTTGTTAGGTGCCATCAAGTAGCGTACAACAGGCGAAACACTATTGTCAGTGCTTCTCTGCTATTCATAGGGTTTTCAATGGTGGATTGATTTGGGGGAGTGGGTTGCCAGGTCCTTCTCCCAAGACTACAGCACCTGGTGTTCCCAGGCAGTCTCCCATCCAAGTACTAACCAGGCCTGACCCTGCTTAGCTTCAGAGATCTGACACCACAGTGCTATGGCTACAAGCTATTCCTGCATCAGCATTTCCTAAGTTAGGATAACCCAAAGAGCCTGCTGATTATATGCCTTGATGTATGTTGTGTGGCACTGTTTCCCTAAATATCCCACAGCAGAGAGAAAGTCCCTCGTAATAAATCATGTCTCAATCCTGCGCATTAGTGCTGGCCGCTATCCCACACACAATGTCAAAATTGTAAGCAATTGGCACAGAGTCAGTGACAATATGTAAATTACTTGTAAAGTGAACTTGATCTTGTGTAATAAATGCTATTTGAATCTTAATTTGCTAACAATATTTTAATGTGGTAATTGAGGTCATGGAAGACGTGGGCTAAAGATGAAACCATCTATAACTGTCGATTGTAAGCAGAACTGCATTACCCAGGTTTATAAAATACTTCAAGGAATTAAAAGGCAAATGCATAGCCTTATATTTTCTATGAATAGGCCTTGAAACATTAAACATAGAAAAATACATTATGTACTGTGGGGCCATAAGAGCTGTTTGGAAGAGAATATCAAAGTTTTTTGTGATTCTAAAGTTCCTTTGTTCTAGCACGTGTCCCCTGAAGTACCCAGAAATTTTCTTGATGGCATGAAAGAACATACCATTAAAGTACTGGGCCCCAGTTTAATTATTAATAATTTGGGGACAACTCTTCATCTTCCTGCTTCTGTAATTAATCATCAAGTCTCTTCTGTCTTCTCAAAGAACAACTGTGTCAATCCTCTTTCCAGTTGAGCCTCAGATCACAATCAGGTTCAACATCTGCAAACTGACCCTCCAATGTGAAATCATTTTTTTGACAATAAAGTGCCCAAGTGTTCTGCAAGTCTAAGGTACTAATTGCGTGTTACAATTATTATTATCCAGCTACTCCCCACAGAGATGGCCCTTATTCTCCTCCATGTTGCTTTCATCTCCTCTACTGTACACCATTATTTTTGTGGGCTTAAAGCTTCACAGCTTTTCAGGAACCTGAGACTCCAGTGTTGTTCTACTCACTTCTGCTTTTTGGCTAACCCCTCTCCAAATCCACCATATATGGGAGGAAAGAGTCAGACTCAGCTCTGATTGGAGACATTATTGTCATTTCTCCTCCCGTGGGTGGCCAAGCAAAACCCTATTGGTTGACTCCCATTGATACATCTTGGCCAACCTCAAGACAGGACCATCTGAACAAAGCATTCATGAGCAAAGACCCCAAAACCCATCTTTATGTTATTCCCTTTGCTCAAATACCTAAAATGCTTTCCTTCTGCATCACATTAAGTCATGAATCCTCATTCAGGGACTGTGGGCTTTTTGAAAATCATCCATCCAATCACGAGTCATCTGTTTCTGCTGCTTCTCTCTTCAACTATGTGCTCCATGACTCCTTTCTCCTGTACACCAGTTCCAGCCCTCCCACCTGTGCATCCTGCTCATCATGATGGTCCTGGCTACCCTTTCAGGCCAAGTTCAAATCCCACCTTTGGAATGGAGCTTTGGACCACATCTTTGACCCCAGGTATTTCTTTCCTTCTTGTTTCAAATCCCTGCTCAAAACTTGTCCCCTCTAAAATTATCTCTTCTTTCTTCTGGTCTTTCAAAGCACTTTACTTATAATTCTGTTAAAACATCACATTGGACTGCAACTATTATTTGTATCTCACTTTTTTACTACATTGTATATTCCTCAAGACAAAAATCAGTATTTGGTTCATGCTTGTTATAATTTAAAAAGAGTTAGCAGACCTGATTTTATATTGGATGCTCCATAAATAATTGTTGAATAATGATTTATTCCCCAAAGTCATGAAAACATGCATAGATATGTGTGCATGCATTTATGTATATTTGTTTATAATTTGTGTATGTGACTCCTATTGTAGAATTACAAGAGTTTATCTTGAGAATATACCTAAAAATGGAATTTCCTGAGTTAGGGTATGTATAGCTACAGCCATACCACCCTGGCATCTGATCTTGTCAGATCTTAGAATCTAAGCAGGGTCAGGCCTCGTTAGTACTTGGATGGGAGATCACCTAGCAATACCAGGTTCTGTAAGCTTGTGAGAAGGATCCAGCAGCTCACTCCAAAAACAATCAGTCATTGAAAACCCTATGAATAACAGAGAAGCACTGACAATAGTGCTGGACATGGCACAGTGTCAGGGAGTATTTCATCTGTTGTGCATAGGATCACTATGAGTCAGACTTGACTGGACAACACCTAACAACAATAAAAACTGGAAATAGATAGATGAAATAGATAGATAGATAGATAGATAGATAGATAGATAGATAGATAGATTAGATAGATAGATAGAGATAGATAGAGATATAGATATAAATAGCTACATAGGTCAGTTTCAGGAGATAATGCCAAACTCCTTTCCAAGCAGTTGCAAAATATTTTATTCCTGCCCTCATTATATAAACATTCCTATGGATCTATTTTCTCTCCAACACTGGAGGGAAGATCTCTTTAAAGTATTGAAACATAAAGATGTCACATTGACGACAAAGGTGTGCCTGACTCATGCCATGGTATTTTCAATTGCATCATATGATTGTGAAAGCTGGATGTTGAACAAGGGAGACAGGAGAAGAATTGATGGTTTTGAATTGTGGTGCTGGAGATGACTATTGAATATACCATGGACTGCCAAAAGAACCAACAAATCTGTCCTAGAAGTGCAACCAGAGTGTTCCCTGGAAGCAAGGATAACTACACTGTGTCTGATGTATTTTGGACATGTAGTCAGGAGGGACCAAACCCTGGAGAAGAA
This sequence comes from Pedetes capensis, assembly GCA_007922755.1. Lineage (NCBI taxonomy): Eukaryota > Metazoa > Chordata > Mammalia > Rodentia > Pedetidae > Pedetes > Pedetes capensis. The sequence goes on from VMDO01040028.1 coordinate 8,947, forward strand.
CATCATGTTTGGAAGAGTGGCAGGTCAAAGAAAAAACAGAAAGACCCTCAACTACATGGACTGACACAGTATCTGCAAGAATGGGCTTAAACATAAATAAGATCATGTGCCCAGCACAGAATCGGGGAGTGTTTCATTCCAGTGTACATAGGGTGGCTATTAGTCAGACCTAACTCAATGGCACCTAACAACAACAACATGGATCTATTTTTCTCTCTGGAGTGTTAGACATGTTAATGACTGAGCCAGTAAAAAATGGTATCTCAGTGTGAATTTGATTTCCATTTCCCCTATGATAATCCTAAAAGTTCATTCATAAGTGTATTGATGTCTTTGTCTATTTTTCTACTCACTTTATTTATCCATTTATAAATTTCATATATATTACATTTCATTTAATTACATATTTACAATTACAATTATGAAATTAAATTACATATTTAATTTCATAATTACATGAAATTTAATTACATATTAAATTTCAATATAAATTACATATTCTTCCTAGTAGTCTTTTGTTAGTTATATATGTTGGAATTATTTTACACTCATTTGCAACTTGTCTTTTTAAAGTTCACTAAGGTGCTAATTTGAATATAGTCAAAGTTATAAATGTTTTTATATTATATTCAAAACCTGGTTTATTTAAAAAACCTTTCCCTGCCTGAGATCTAAAAGGACATACAATTCAGACTCACAACCCTTGGGTTTGTATTCATATTCTGCCATATATTTCCTGTGATTCTGGTCGTGTTATTTAATTTCCTTGGTCCTCTAATTCTTATTTTATAAAATGGAATATTATGATATGTATGTATAGTCCTAAGGATTAAATGTGAATATGAGCTTTATACATAAAATGCCTCCTGGTTGTTATTTGTGGTGGTGATTAGATGACCTTTGTGCCAGGTGGGAGACATGGGATTTCCAAAATGAAAATAATACCAGAATAGGATTCAGAAAACCAGAGCTCTAGACTTACATCTGCCATGACTTACGTGAATATACTCAGACAAGACTTTTAACCTGCGTCAGCCTCAGTTTATCATCTACAAAATGGTCACACTGTTTGTCTCCGTGTGATGCAGTGTGTGTGTCGTAACCTTTACCCTAACTGCCTGGGAATTTGGTAAGAGGAAGGAAGCACTTACTGCTAGTGCAAAATTCAAGGAGGTGCGCAAAACACCCAGTAATCAAGATCAATAATACTTTATGTAATATTTTTTTAAAAAATCAAAATTAGTACAAAAATTCCCTGATGACCCAAATATTAAGTTGTTGTTGTTAGGTGTCCTCGAGTCGAGTCTGACTCATGGCGACCCTCATAGGGTTTTCAATGGCTGATTGTTTCTGATTGTCTTGGGAGTGGATTGCCACATCTTTCTCCCATTTTTGCGGTGCTGGGAATCAAACCCAGGACCTCAGAGAGTGTAGAGGGGCGCTCTACCAACTGAGCTAAACCCCAGCTCCAAATATCAAGAGCAGGACTTTATTTTTAAAGAGGATATTTGTTTCCCCACATTTGAGAAATTACTGCTCACCTACTTATTTATTGCAGAATGACAAGAGGTGGAAGCAGAAATGCAGGAACGGGGAGGGAGGAGCCATCCTTTGCAGCTTTTTGAGAGCCCTTGCAAGCACTTGATCTTTGTTCTCCTCAGCAACAATAGACGGTGAGTGCTAGCTGCTCAGCTGGCAGGTGACAGCTGCGTTTTGAAAGCTTTGGACGCTAGTTTCCAGCTGATTGGCTATTTTCACTATTGGTGAGTTCTCTCTCTTAATCACAGCTGACTGATCTCAGCTGGCTGGAGAAATGCTACATTCTCTGGTCCTGTACCTCTTCCCCTCGCGGAGGTGATGCTACTCAGCAAAGGTGTCAGTTTCCCTGCGACTTGCTGAAGCCTCCCTCTGCCTAAGGAACAGCAGGGCCAGCAAGGGAGCTTTCTCCTATGCAGAGAACTTCTAACACTTGGTAAATAGTAACCAGAAACGCTCACCCAGCTGGGGATGTGTGGGGGTGGGGGCGAGAGGACAGCGAAGGCTGGGGGCTGTTCTAACACCTCAGAAGCAGTGAACGTATAACAGCCTTACATACTTGGAATGCCCCAATAATTAACAAGCTGGAGGTGATTTCTTGCTTTGGAAACATCTTTTGATGAGATTACCGAAGAGGCTCAACACTCCCGGATTTTTAATACACATTCAGGGGTGTGAGAGAGGATAAATGTACTGTATATAATAGTCTCACAGACCCTCTGTTTTTCCTGTTGTGAATATTGGCTTCCAAATGGATTTAATCAAAATCAATAACACAACGTACAGTAATGAAGTAATGTAAAATGCAGTAATGTGTAGGCCAAGAGGTTGAATATGGAATATATTAACAAAAAAGTGGCTTTACAAGAATAACTCATCCCTTTCTTTAGAATCTCTCTTCACCTAATATAAGACAATAACAAGGAGAAGCGAGGCTCTAGAGGTGGGCTGTAGGTTGGGCCCTTTGCATAGCTTTTTAAAAAATTATCTTTCTAGCTGTATGCAGTGGTGCATGCCGGTAATCCTAGTGTCTCTGGAAGCAGAGGCAGGAAGATCGCAAATTCAAGGCCAGAAGCAGCCTGCCTAACTTAGCAAGTTGTTGTTGTTAGGTGCCCTCGAGTGGGTATCCTATTCATAGCGACCCTCATAGGGTTTTCAATGGCAGATTGTTTCGGTATTCCCTTGGGAGTGGATTGCCAGGTCCTTCTCCCATTTTTGTGGTGCTGGGAATTGAACTCAGGACCTCGGAGACTGCAGTGCAGCACTCTACCAACTGAGCTAAATCCCAGCCCCAGCTTAGCAAGACCCTGTATCAAAATAAAAAACAAAAGTGGGCCAGGGGTTGCAGCTCAGTAGCAGAGCACCAGCAAAGCATGTGTGAGGCCCTGGGTCTAAACCCTACCTTCTCCGTACTGCAAAAAAGAAAAACTTTTAGCAAATTTAGTGAGACAAAATTGGACTATGGTTGTTGTTGTTGTTGTTAGGTGCCGTTGAGTCGGTATCCAACTCATAGTGACCCTATGTACAACAAGTGAAACACTATTGTCAGTGCTTCTCTGATATTCACGGGGTTTTCAATGGCAGGTTGTTTTTTGGGAGTGGGTTGCAGGGTTTGTCTCCCAAGCCGACAGCACCTGGCACTCCCAGGCGGTCTCCCATCCAAGTACTAACCAGGCCTGACCCTGCTTAGCTTCCGAGATCTGATGGGATTGGATGACACAGGGCTACAGCTGCAGGCGGACTATGGTTAGGAAGACAAAATTTTAAAAATGAGTTTACAAGATCCTAAGGCTGAC
>VMDO01040029.1:0-12223 GCA_007922755.1 Pedetes capensis
CCGCGCGGCGAGGGGCTCTGGCTTCCCCGGCCCTGTGTTCACGTGGGGGCCGACCTGTGCCCGCCTCATGCTTCCTAGGCTGACAGAAGCGCTCAGGTGGACTTTCCTTCGCCGTACAAGAAACCAAGTCCATTCGGAGACGGAGGGAAGGGCCTGTTGGTTCCAGTTGTGGTTCTGGCCTCCAGGGTGGGCAGGGTGAACAGGGAGGGTGGGCAGGGAGAAGGTGATGGCACACTTCTGCTCCCTCAGGAAGCCCACGGAGGGCTCCAGGCTCTGCCCAACATGGAGGGGCGGCCCATGGAGGTGTCACCTGGCAGCCAGCGCAGATATTGTCATCCCCGGGGCTGAAAAAAACCCCGTGGCAGGGACAGATGTTGCACAGGGAAGGAGAAGGCTCAGGGAGTAATATTCGCCTTGCAGATCAGGAAGGGGTTTGTCAGGCCTGGTTGGAAAAAAAAAAAATGTGTTTCTCTCAGTTTCTTTTTCTCTAAACAGGAGATGGCTTAGTTTTGAGGCTTTAGCTTTTTGCCACTGTATCCCAATATCGAATCGTTTCTTGGTTTTGTTTTCGGTTTTGGGGTTTTGTTTCCCTGGCCCCGGTTAAAAATGCTCTGATCAGCATTCAGGAATAGCTGGGACTCCAGCATGGGCCAGGCCCAATGTGACACAGATCTTTCAACGTGGCTTCTCATCAGCGCGGGTTTTCAAGGGGACGCCACAGCAAACTTTGTTTTTTCCCTCCCTGTCCCCGTTCCTGGTCTTGTTACTCGGTTGACACCGTATTAAATTGGATCCTCTGTCCATCATTATTAAAATGTGAAGTGTGCCGGTCACAAAGCATACATTTCGGGGCAGTTAGCTGAATAATTCTTTTCTTTATTATCCCAAATTACTGCTGCGCTCTGGAGAGGGGAGCAGTTTAGCCAATTATTGCCATTTGAGCTGGATTTGTGGGTGATTAGCTCCTGGTCGAATCCAGTCCCGGCTGGTGCTTTGAAGCCCTCGCCGTGTGATTTTCTCAGCGGTGAGGTAGGAATAGACGCGGCTAATGACAGGAAGGTCGCTCGGGTGAGCTGACCTGTGTGTGGCGCAGGTTTGGGTTCCGCAAATAGGGCATCCACAATCACCAGTGTGTCACTAACCCCGCCGTGCATAATCGGGGCTTTATAGGATTGTTGGAGATGCTGACAGCTCAATTAAAGTGTAACCCTTTGTACCCGACAACCTGGCAGAATGACAGAAATATTACTAACCAGAAAGGGGAGGGGGCCGCTGGGGAGCTGGTTAAAGATCCAGAATCCTCTCCCCATCCCTCGCCCCTCCCCCACTCCCGTCACCTCCATCGGTGCGGTAATGGGTCCTGTGGAGGAGGGCAGGGTGTCCGGCATCCCCTTCTTAAAACAGGAGCGCGGTGAAGGGGGGATTCCTGCTGTTTCTATGGAAACACTAAACCAGAGGGAAAGTGAAGATGGTCGGGCAGCGGTGCAGCCCCTCTGCTGGTCATCTCTCGCCACCTGAACTGACATCCAAGCACCGTGTGTGTGAATCTGCCAGGAATGTTCCGCCTGAGGAGGACCCGGGGACGCCAGTTAATTGGGATTATTTTCTTGCACACAGCGAGTGATCCCTGTGTTGCTCTTTGACGTCATTCAGTTAAGAGCATTTTCTGTCCTGTGAGTGACAAGCTGTCATGATCGGTGGTATAGGGGTAGTCTTGTTACTTCTGTCACGCTTGCATTTTTTGGTTAAATCTGACACCCTGTAAGATGTGGGTCCCCCATCCAGGTTTTCCCAGTGCCACTTGAAGAAACGGCAGGCTGCTCCCTCCCCTCCCCCCCCACCCTTCTTTAATTTTGGTTCCAGGTTGTTGATAGATTGCTTTGGATTTTCTTTTGAGAACTAAGAATGTCCTTTCAGTTGGTGGTGGTTGTTGTTAGGTGCTGTCGAGTCGTGTCTGACTCATAGTGACCCTCATAGGGTTTTTTATGGCTGACTGTTTCGGGATTGCCTTGGGAGTGGGTTGCCCTGTCCTTCTCCCATTTTTATGGTGCTGGGAATTGAACTCGGGACCTCAGAGACTGCAGAGCAGCACTCTACCAGCTGAACTAAATCCCAGCCCTTTCAGTTGGTTGTTGTTGTTGTTAGGTGCTGTCGAGTCGGTATCCAACTCATAGCGACCGTCATAGGGTTTTCAATGGCTGACTGTTTCGGGATTGCCTTGGGAGTGGATTGCCAGGCCCTTCTCCCATTTTTGCGGTACTGGGAATTGAACTCGGGACCTCAGAGACTGCAGAGCAGCACTCTACCAACTGAGCTAAATCCCAGCCCTTTCAGTTGGTAGGATTGCTATTTCAGGACAAGCCACTGCAGACAGTACTAGTGCCCGCTCCTCCCCAAATGTCCAGTCCACAAGGGGGCGCACCATGTGTCTGTCCAGCATGTGCTGGGTTCTAGGCACCAGATAGACCCCAGAAGGGCATGGAATGGGGGTGAGGGCGCAGACTCTAGCAGGCATGCGAGGGAGACCCCAGGTGTGAGTGAGTGTTGGGAGGTGGGGTGGGGGTGGGCAGCACCTCACAGCCTGTGTGTGCACCTGTCTGTCTGCTGACTCCACCGTAACAGAGTTCCACAGGCTGGGGCTTAAACAACTGCTTTTCCTCCCAGTCCTGGAAGCGCGAAGTGCAAGGTCCAGGTTTCAGCCAGGCTGGTTTCTCCTCAGCCTCTTCCTTTGCCCTGTAGGCTGCCGTCTTCTCACTCCGTGAGGGTCTGTGCCTTAGTTTGATTTTATAAGGACAGCTGTCATATTGGATTAGAACCTCCCTCAGTGGCCTCAGTTTTTAACCTAACTACCTGAGCAAAGGCCCTATCTCCAGGCAGATTTGCATTTGGAGGAGCTGGGGGTTAGAACGTCCACATCTGAGTTAGGAGCAGGCACAGCTCAGCCCATTACAACCACCTCTAAAGCACGAGGCCATTTGTTTCAGCAAAGTCTGTGGAGCCCAGAGCCTGTGTTCTCACAGCTCAGGGTTGAAGGCCAATGGACCTTCTTGGTGGATGCACCAAGATGCCCAAGACTGGGCCAGGAAGCCAGAAGAGGCCGCTTCAGGAAGAAAGGGTGGAATCTGCCAGCGTGAAACCAGAGGCTACTGAGGGCTTCTACGCAGTCTCCCGTCCTCCAGCGAGTCTCAGCAGGGTTGTCCTGTAAAAGACCAGAGAGTAGGTATTTTAGCCTCTACTGATTGTACGATTATTCCTGAACTGCTTCCCTTGGGAACGCAGGGTGGCAGCACACACGAGTTTGGCTGCATTCTGATAAAACTTTATTGACAAGTAGAGGCAGAAGGTCAGACTTGGCCCACAGGGTGGAGAGTGCAGCCCTGGCCCCGCAGGTCTCCAGCATCAGCAGTCGGTGTGAGAGCACAGGGTGTTCCTGCTAAGATGGGTGTGCGTAGCCAGGTGCAGTGGCGCACGCCTGTAATCCCAGCTGCTCAGGAGGCAGAGGCAGGAGGATCGCAAGTTGGAGACCAGAGGTGGTCTGTGTAACTTAGCGAGATCCTGTCTTAAAAAAAAGTAAACAAGTGGGCTGCGGGTGCAGCTCAGTGGTCCAACATTTGCAAAGCATGCAACTGCAAGGCCCTGGGTTCAATTCCCAGAACCAAAACAAACAAACAAAAAAAGATAGGTGTGCGTTAAGACTTAGGGTTACATGTCCAATGCCTGGGACGCAATGCTCACACCAGTTGTGGCCCCAAGGGAGCCATGGCAGGGGCCAGGAGCAAGGCCTGCACTGACTTCCCCCGCTGCAGAGGCCCAGGGCCATGGGTTGCACGCCTTTGGGACCAGGCCTATTCCTGGCAAGGTGTGAGTTTGTCATCTGCAAGGCGCAGCTTTGCATAATGCAAGGGTGGGAGCAGCATGGACCTGTTGCTACTCTGGAAGAGTAGGGCTTGAGGAGAGGCTTGGGGGGATTGGCACTGTCAGAGAAGACTGTCCAGCCCCTCCGGTGACCCCTCTGCCACCCAGACTTCTGATGATGAAATTCCACCCACCTACCACCACCCACTCTTCTAGGTTTATTTGAAGTCATTCTGGCATAAGCTGGCCACAATTTTAACATGTTTGCTACATTTGGATGGGTGTCCCCCAAGGCCTACATGATTGGGTCCCCAGCCCGTGGCACCTTTAAGAGGTGCAGCCTGGTGGGAGGAAGTTGGGCTATTGGGGGGCGGCGTGTCCCCAAAGGGCGCAGTGGGACCCCGGCCCCTTCCTGTCTTGGTCTTTGCTTCTCAGCCACTGATAAGCAGGCCTCTTCTGAAAGCCATAAAAACATGAGCCAAGGCCGGGCGAGGTGGCACACGCCTGTCATCCTAGCGGCTCGGGAGGCGGAGGCAGGAGGATCACAAGGTCGAGACCAGAGGCAGTCTGTGTAACTTAGTGAGACCCTGTCTCAAAAAGTAAAAAAATGGGCTGGGAGTGCAGCTCAGTGGTCCAGCACTTGCAGAGCATGCAGGCGCGAGGCCCTGGGTTCAACCTCCAGTACCAAAAAAAAAAAAAAAAAAAAAAAGCCAAGATAAACCTTCCCTCCTTTTGAGTTGATTCTCTGAGGTATTTTTGTCACAGTCGTGGAAAGCTGACTGTTATGCTATGTTGTTGTTGTTGTTAGGTGCCATCGAGTCAGTATCCAACTCATAGCGACCCTGTGTACAACAGGCGAAACACTATTGCCAGTGCTTCTCTGCTGTTCATAGGGTTTTCAATGGCAGAATGATTTTTTGGGAGGGGGTTGCCGTGTCCTTCTCCCAAGCCTACAGCACCTGGCGTTCCCAGGCGGTCTCCCATCCAAGTACTAACCAGGCCCGACCCTACTTAGCTTCCGAGATCTGACAGGATCCCATGCCACCGGGCTATAGCTGCAGGGGTCATGCTATAGGGAAAATCTTAATTAAAAGTATTCAGCACAAATGGAGGGATTGAGTGATTGGCAGTCATATTCTTTCTATCTCACTTAAAGATGGCGGCTTTTGTCCGAGGCATTTTAGAAATTCATAGAAACCTTTAACTGCTATAGTGAGAATCTTTTCAGAAGTAGTTTCTGTGTGAATCCTAACACTCTAAGTGGGCCGGTGACAGGTGCTCACTGGAGAGCCACCCAGCACTCACACAGGATTCCTCTGGTTTGGTTTGGTTTTTCTGCTTTTCACACGAGGTCTCGCTGAGTTGCCTAGGCTAACCCCACATGCCTGGGCTCGGGCGATCCTCCTTCCTCAGCCTCATGAGGATTTGCGGCTACAGGTACCTGGCTAAACAGCACGTTTTTCTTTTCTTTTTTTCTTTTTTTTTTTTTTTTTAAGTAGAATGATCACACACTTCTCAAGGTGCACAGAATTTTTAATATGGTAAAACTATTAGTTTTGGTGATTTGGCAGCCATCGGCAGCCCCTCCGTCAGGTGAGGGATCATTCAGTTCATATCACTGCTGAATCTCACGCGTACTGCCCTTGACCTCCACCAGACCATCGCCCAGCCCCCATGTCTGTTAAAACCGAGGAGCACGTGGCCTCAAGGGTGAAGATCTGTGGCTGGATGTGCAGGCTGTGCTCTTTAGGTGGAGCAGCTGGTCACAGCCAAGTCCGTGCCACCACAGAGGAGCCCAGCCATCAAGTGTTCCCCGCCTGTCACCATAACCCTCGTGTGAGCGGAGGCCAGCGCCGTGCAGGCCCTCAGACTCAAAACAAAGACTGATTTTCCTGGGAAAGACCCCCAGTCTCTGATGCAGTCAATAAATCTTTGTTGGTAAATAATTGCTATCGAGCAGAGTTTTAATATAAATTTATGAGTGGTGTTTTATCACGGCTCGGGGCTGTAGCAAACACCGAGTGATGGATTTCAGATAGCACTTACATTCATTACATTAACTTCGTAAGTTATTTAAAGCTTGTACACTTAACATTGCTTTTGGCTTCCAATGACCTCTCGGGACTAGACAGAGTACACATGACGAATAAAGAGATCGCAGCAGCAGGCCGTGCCGCTATTTTCTCTCCCACAGAAAAGGGTCCTTCAGCAAAAAGCAAGACGTGCGTGCGTGGGATCCCAATGTTTGTGTTGCAGACCATTAAACTCAGTCTTTCCGATGCATCTGTAAATTGGTGGTGTTGTTGTTAGGTGCCGTCAAGTCGGTAGCCGACTCATGGCAACCCTCATGGGGTTTTTAGTGACTGTTTTTTGGGATTGCCTTGGGAATGAGTTGCCAGGTCCTTCTCCCATTTTTGCGGTGCTGGGAATTGAACTCAGGGCCTCAGAGACTGCTGCACAGTGCTCTACCAACTGAGCTAAATCCCAGCCCTACCTGTAAATTGGGCTGGGATATAGCTCAGTTGGTAGAGCGCCGCTCTGCAGTGTCTGGGGTCCCAAGTTCAAGTCCCAGCACCACAAAAATGGGAGAAGGACGTGGCAACCCACTCCCGAGGCAATCCCGAAACAATTTGCCATTGAAAACCCTATGAGGGTCGCTATGAGTAGGACACGACTCAATGGCACCTAACAACAACAACAATCTGTAAATTGGGGTGGTAGCAATTAGATCAACACTGGCCATTTCTGAGTGGGACAAGAGGAGTCAATGAGGTGTCACAAAGCCCTTCAGTTTCTTACTATACAAATGAGCGAAGGATATGGAAGTGCTACCTTTGGCTTAGTAGGTGAAATGATCCACAGGAAGGCAGTACAGCCTCCCGGGCATGAGCACCAACCCGGGCCCCTGGTTCTGCCACCTTACTATTTTGATTGTGCATGTCTGAATAAGTTAAACCAAACCGCAGTGGTTGAAAACACCACCAAGTTATTACTTGTCATGATACTCTGGCTATTGCAGACAGCTCATCCCGGCTCCACCAGGTACCTTCTAGGCCTAGACTGGACCAGGTCATTTTTCATCCATATGTCTGGTGCCTCAGCCAAAATGGCTCAGGTGGTGTGAGAGGTCTGGTGGTCAGCATGAGAATGTCAGTGGCAGTTGTCTCTCTGGTGTCCCCTCCCCATAGAGTCTCAGGGGCCTTCCTGTTCACATGACCTCCCCCGCAGAGCAGTCTGACGTCCTCCCAGGTGGCTCGGGGTCGCCAGGGGCACAGAGGTGGGAGCCTCCTTCAGGCTCGTGCTAGATCTAGCCCAGGTGACTTCCACCACCTTCTACTGTCTTAAGTGGAGCCAGGGCCCCACACAGGGTGTGAACACAGGGCACCTGGGGCTTTGTAGGACATCTTTGAAGCCTAGGGACTTGAGTCTTCCCTCCCACGTGCTACGTATCCACAGCCCAACCCCAGACCCCCAAATTCTCAAGCCATTGTGGCATCAGGCTCAGGCTTGAAACCCACCGTCTCCTCGCCCACACCAGGTGCACAGGTGGATGAGGCTCCTGAGGTCTGGTCCTCATCATCTGAACACCCAGGTACTCAGATGTGTTATCTTACATAGGCACCATGTGACAGTGACCCAGGACAGGAGAACTACAACAGATACCCTTATTCTAAAAAGGTGGAGAGGGACCAGAGACGTGTAGCACTCACTAGTCCATAGCCATTCTGAAATCTAGCCAGTCTAGGGCATAGGAAACGGAAGTTCTCCCTGGGAAACACGTGCTGGACCCTTGGCTCTGCCCTTTTCCCTTCCATAAAAAATGGCCTGTGTTGCCAGGTGTGGTGGCGCACGCCTGTAATCCCAGCAGCTCGGGAGATGGAGGCGGGAGGATCGCAAGTTCGAGACCAGAGGCAGTCTACATAATTTAGCGAGACCCTGTCTCAAAAAAAAAAAAATGGCTGGGGGCACAGCTCAGTGGTCCAGCACTTGCAAAGTATGCAAGCGTGAGGCCCTGGGTTCAATCCCCAGTACCACCAAAAAAAAAAAAAAAAAAAAGCCTGTGTTTGCTTTTGTGTAGCTATCTCTCCCTGCTTCCTGCTGTACTTAGGGGTCAGGATCCAGGGACCACTTTTTATTTTGAACTTTCTCTGTGGATTTTAGCTCAGGGTAGGATAATTCCCTTAAAAGCCCCAGGGGTGTCCTTTGTATCAAATTATAAATTCATTCCAATCACACAAAAGCCCACCCACAGACCTGTCTCCAGTCTACAGGTTTGCTCTAATTGAAAGAGTTGGAAGCACTACTGAAAAAGTTTCTGAATCTGACTACCACCCCCTGGATGGGTGTGGACTTAATTCTGCAGTTAAATGTACCAGCATTCTCTGCATTTGGCCTGGAGTCTGAGGCTAGGTTTTACTCTGTGAGTTTCTGCCAGCAGGAGAAATTGGCAATGAGAAACCATTTTATGATAGATCCATTATGGTTTGGAGTTGGAAATAGCTTCTTTACCTCTGCTTAGAAGCTCTCCTGACCTCTTCCTTCTCCTGATCTTGCAGAGCCAGTAGCACTTCAGGCACTGAGTGTGGAAATCCCATAACCAGGGACTTGCACAGGGACTTGCGAGGCATCCTTGCTGCATGGCATGTGCCCATGGGCTGTGGATATCTGTTGCTCCATAAGAGTCCACCCTGCGCCGGGCACAGTGGCAGATGCCTGTAATCCCAGTGGCTCGGGAGGCAGAGGCGGGAGGATCGCAAGTTTGAGATCAGAGGCAGTGTGCATAGCAGCTCAGTGGTCCAGCACTTGCAAAGCATGCAGGTGCGAGGCCCTGGGTTCAACCCCCAGTACCGCAAAAATTAAAAAATAAAATAAAATAAATAAATAAAAAATAAAAGGCCACCCTGAAACCAAGTGATGGGAAAGAGCAATCATTTTATCATTCACACAATGCTGTACTTGAGGTCTGTGGACAGGGCTCTGCAGGGCCGGCTAATGTGCCAAAGTACTGCAAAGTGAAAGCTACCCAGCTTTTTAAAGGTTTGACCCAATGTAGACAGCACCCTTCTGTGGGTGTTGTAGGTTAAAGTGAGTCCCGAGCGGCCCAGAGGAAGGAGTGTGTGATTTATTTGCACAGGAGGACTGGTACCAGGAAGCATGCATCATTAGGATCCATCTTTGGAAACAACCAGCTGTGCAAGTTGGACAAGTCACACAGCTTCTCTGTGCCCCAGTGTCCTTTTCTGTAAATTGGGTATAATTATACTCACTGCCAGCAAGGGGTCATGAGTTTTCTGTGGGCTAATAGTTGTCCAGTGCTGGGAGCAGACCTGGCTCAGAGTAAGCCTGGTATTCTTCTGAAATTTAAAATGTCCTAAATAAATGCCAGCCTGCAGCTGTAGCCCTGTGGCATCCAATCCTGTCAGATCTCGAAAGCTAAGCAGGGTCGGGCCTGGTTAGTACTTGGTTGGGAGACTGCCTGGGAACACCAGGTGCTGTAGGCTTGGGAGATGGACCCAGCAACCCCCTCCCAAAAAACAATCCGCCATTGAAAACCCTGTGAATAGCAGACAAGCACTGACAAAATAGTGTTTTGCCTGTTGTACACAGGGTCGCTATGAGTTGGATACTGACTTGATGGCACCTAACAACAACAACAACAAATAAATGCCAAAGCCCCATGAGAATCAAATAAAGCAGTCTATGTACCGGACCACTATGCCATGATAGCTGGCATGAAGCAACGGTCTTAACCACAAACTGTTTTCACTTGCGCCAAAGTGGCATCTGAAAGACGGGTGAAGGATACATTCTGACGGTCCGCTGTGCGGTTTGCCCTGGGGTATGCAGCTCAGAGAGACTTACAATCAGAAGGGCCATTGCGCTCACTGACAGGAGCTGCCTGCTTGTGTTTGTGGACAGGCAGGAGCCTTCCGGCCTCTGTCATCTGCTGGCTGACAGGACTGTGGCTTTGTGTCCTCTGAAAATTTCACATGAACCATCTATAGGATGTGCCACTTTCTTGGTACTTAAGACCGGTGAGGGTTCAGGCCGACGGGAGCTGAAGATGCAATTGAGGGGCTCAGCCTGCTGGGGAAGGAGACGGCAGAGGGTGCTCTGGCTGGGTCAGTACAAGGGGGGCCCGAAGGAGGGGGAGGCTCACGGTTCCTGCTTGGTTTCATGGGAGGCTGTGCATGTCTGGGGGAGTCCCTTGGTGCCAGAATGACAGGGAGCCTCTGTTTTGGGAAGAGTCTGGGGCTCAGAAGGGACCTAGTTTGCATAGCGATGTAACAAGACATCTCACTGGGGCTCTGTGGGCATTCCCCATGGCCCCTCAAAGTACAGTTGTGGGGAGAGCAATCTGGCTGGAGAGGTAAGGACCATCCCTGCTCTGGGGGCATGCCTTGGCTGCATGAGACACGGATGCTTCAGGCAGCCCTCACTGTTCAGAGACCAGGCTCCTGTCCCCGGGAGGCTCTAGCAGATGCAAAACCTTCCCATCTGGGTCACAGCAGAGTGGGTCAGCCTCGGGCACGTCACAGGCTCTGCAACTCTGTGGTTCTCACTTGGTACAAACACCCTGTAAAAAATCGGTGGTCACAGGTAATTTAAACAAAAGAAAAACAGCAAACGAAAATACATTGGTAGTCCACAGAGGCTGCCTCAGTCTCCTTATTTGTGGTCCAGCTGAACCCCTGATTACAACCTGCAGCTGGTTGTTACCACTGCACCTCAGCCACTTGCACCAGCTCATCAGAACTCCTGGCTGATTGTACTTCTCAGGAAGTTTATTTATTTATTTATTTTTTGTTGGGGGGTTGTTGTTGTTGTTAGGTGCCGTCAAGTCGGTATCTGACGCATAGCGATCCTCATAGGGTTTTCGGTGGCTGTTTTGGGATTGCCTTGGGACTGGATTGCCAGGCCCTTCTCCCATTTTGGCGGTGCTGGGAATCGAACTCGGGACCTCAGAGACTGCAGCACAGCGCTCTACCAACTGAGCTAAATCCCAGCCCTTGGTGGGGGGAGAAGCTTCTTATTTATTTTTTTCCCCAGTAATCTTATTTTCTTGGCGATTTTTAAAGTGCAACTTAGTGGGCCTCATTATGACATTTCCACACAGGCATTTCATTGTACATTGCTGAAAATGTGAATATGAAAGGGAGGGAACTCACGCATAGGATTCATCCCAAAGATGGTGTCACTGCTAGAACCGAGATGGTGGAGGGGGTGTGAGCACACACAGTCACAGATCAAGGCAGATGCAGTAAGTGTAGATGATTTAGTACCAAAATGTCTGTTACCAGAGCCCACACCTTTATCAAATGAGCAGTAGCCTTGTCAGGTGGGAGCAGTCTTTGGGAATAACTGACAGAAACATGGGGCAGAAGGGGACACAAGGACATGTGGAAGACCAGGTCCTTGAAGGAACAGCCCAGAAGCAGGTGTTTCAGTGGCCCTGGGATGGAGGGACCCCATCACCCCTCACCCTCCCACCACCCTCCTTGCCAAGAAGGAGGTCACCCATGGCTTTAAGGCCGTTTTGCACCTGAGGCTACTTCTCAGCCTCATGTTTCAGCTTTGCCCTGCTTCTGGGTCTGCAAACTGGAGAGAAGCCCTCCGTGTTGGTTTTTATGAGTTAGAATTCACAGGAGTAACAGCTCTCACAGCAGAAATCACCAACCTCTGAGGCGCTTGGGAGGCACAAGGACTTTCCACTCATGAGCTCTCAGGCTGAAGGCCCAGTGAGGTGGGGCGTCGCGGTGACACGCTGCTGGGTGCTCCCACATCTGCATCACATGGTGTTGACCAGGCTGAAGCCTCAGCACAGGTGTCTGTGCCCTGCTGGCTGGGTCTTTCTCCAAGGAACATGCTTAGGTGCGTTGGAATTCCTGGCACGGCTGAAGCTCAGGATTCCCAGTGTGTTGCCTGTTGTTCCTTACTGCAGCCCATGACACCCCCCCCCCGTCAGTGCCTCCCTAGCTTGCCTGGGGTGTGGCATCTCCTGGCTTCCGTCCTTATTTGCTTACTGGGCTCCAAGAAACCAACACATGAGGTGACCTATAGACTTTCGTGCTAATTGTGGACATGTAAACATGCACATCTCACTGCCCTACAGTGTGTGAAATTATTTTTACAGCTTTCTGATATTCTTGATGAAGAAGACAAAAAAAATCTTTTAAAATATCTTTTAATTGTACTGTTGTTGTCGTTGTTGTTGTTGTTGTTAGGTGCCTTTGAGTCAAGTCTGACTCAGCGACCCTATGTACAACAAAACACTCCCTGACACTATGCCATGCCCGGCACTCTATCAGTGCTTCTCTACTATTCATAGGGTTTTCTCCTCCTCCTCCTCCTCCTCCTCCTCCTCCTC
>VMDO01040030.1:0-12256 GCA_007922755.1 Pedetes capensis
AACAACATAACTAAAACACAGATGGTTACTATGTGGTTCCTGGACCCTTATCATCAAAATCACCTAGGAACTTTCTAGAAATGCAAATTTTCTGACCCAACCCAGACCAACTGGATCAAAAACTGGAAGGGCATCCAGAAATGTGTACTTTTAAAAGTTCCTCAAGGAAGTGTGGTGCAGGCTCAACCAAGGTTTTGAACCACTCAGGTTAACTTAAAGTATAAAATTTCATCTCCCTGGAGTCCAACAATAACCCACATAAGTTTGAATTTAGCATATGAATTATCTAGCTCCTCTAGTAAAGAATCATTTGCACTTTGATCAGGACATAATCTTTGTATGTGTGGGTGTGAGTGGGTTTCAGAGCACATTCATAGTTTCTTTTTAATCCTAGTATTTTTTTCTCTAACATATTGTTTTCTAGTTTGTTTTAGTATTTAATTTTATTGCAGTTATTTTCCTCAATATCTGTTTATTTCTCACTTTCTCTTCTTGTTTAAGACCAAGAAACAAAGAAGCTGTTGGAACTGCTATGTGCCTCATTGATGGGTTGGCTTTACCGTACATCCATAAGGCTAGGAGATACATTCTAATACCCTCAAATTTATTATGTATATTTGTTTTCTCTGGTGCTAACCAGATTCTCACAGAGGAGTTCTCCCAAGTCAAACATAGAGGGCCATGATCTTGGTTGACAGCAGTTTGTCAGTTGAGCAGACACATTCACTTAATTCCCCTTTCTTGAAAATCGTGCCTCGTCTCTACCCTTAGCTAACTCAGATTTTCCCTTGGTCTTTCTCTCCAGAGAGTAAACTTATTTTCTGCCATATTGGGCAATGGATATTCATGGCTATTAAAGCTTTGAAGGATACCTTGGGCCACAAATGTTCCTGTTTTATTCATATAAATTCCTCTCAAGAGAAATTTGGCATATGAAATACTTTATTCCTCTGAAAAAATAAAATAAAATCAGAAAGTTATGATTGGCATCTCCAGTCCCCAGATGTCTCTTCAAACCCTACTTTTCCTTTGGCATTAACTGCTTATCTATCTATCTATCTATCTATCTATCTATCTATCTATCTATCTATCATCTATCTGTCATCTATTTAAAATTTTAATGTCTTTTTTTAAAAATCAATGATCCACTGAGTCTCATGAATAAAAAATAAATTAGTGTACTGCCAAGAATAAGCACATCTCTGATTTTGTTGGTGAGTATACCTTTTCCCATAATCCCATTCCATTTCTCTATTTTTTATAATTCTCAAAATCTACACAAGTAGCATGGTGTTTTGATTGAATGCTATCACAATGCATCTTTCTTTGACTGTATGTGACCTTTCAAGTAATATGAGATTTCAGATGTCCTCTGCCATTTTTGTTGCTGTCAAATATTGTTTTCCTCAGCTTTTTAAAATGTAGGACCTTGATATTTCTTGATATACGATATTCCTTTTTGTCCACTGTTTTTACTATAATGAAAGTAACCTGGCTTTCATTCCACTAATGTTATATGCCAGGCAGTCTTCTGGACATTTATTTTCTTTCTGCAAGGTAAAGTACCCATATGGCAAGGTCCAGAATTAGAATTATGACATGAAGAGCTTTGAAAGAAGCATGATCATGGAATTGTATTATAATTATTACTTAGTGATTTGACAATTCAGAGAATCTTTCAGCCAGGGAGCCATGAACGGAGAGAAAGTTAAAGCATCTTAGCAAAGGTAAATATCTTACATTATGATATAAGAAGTAGAAGAGGAATCAGTCTGTCCAGTACTAAATCTGAAGGGATCAACTTTAAGGCACAATGAAACAACCATCCAGATTAAGAAAAACCAGATTATCCAATCCTTCCTGTTCTCTTCTCTTAACCCCTCCTTAATGGTGATGAGTAATGATTAGAACTGTAATAAGAATAAACAATGGACCTTTAAAAACAGAACACAAACATGGAAAAGAGTAATAGCTACAAAACTACAGGAAGGATACCCTTCTGAAAAATAGCAATTACAGGTTAAAATAAAAATTTCCAGACATTGTTGGAAAGGTCAATAAAATGCAAGAAAAGAGCACATTTTATAATAAAGAGTAAAAGCCCTATGAAGAAGAACCATCTTAGATAAAAAGGCAGGGGCTTGAGAGAAATGACAGATGAGAAGGGACTTATAAGAAAGAGTGAAATTTCAAATTAAAAAACTAGTAGCATAAATCAAATTCATATCTGGAGAATTACAAAGAAAATTTTGTACTGTGGAACATGGAATCATGATTATCTAGGAAAAATGCTGTTACCTTTCAGAAAGCAAGAGAAATAGATACTAGAATAAATATTATTAGATATCAAGGGATTGCATCAGAAAGAGAACAAAAATATACACACAAACATCTGCCAGTTTTAAAGGCAGCACTGAAAATAAGCATAACAGGAATAGTTATTAGTAACATAACAGAAGAAAACTTTCCAAGAGCAGATATGCCCAAGTATCAGAAATATGCGTATACACTAATATCCTCACTCACACATGCACACACATACACACAACTAATTAAGAATTACAACAGAAATAATAATACACTTTAATATTCAGAATTCTTCACTGAATTAATATTAGTTAAAAGTAAGGCTGCAATTATTGTTAATGTGAACATTTCACATTATTGAAGGATACCTGTTAAATCAGGAGTAGATAGATATTTTCAGCCATAAATACAGATTTTTTTTCAGAGAAAGAATATCATTCTGAAGAATATCAAATATAGATTCCAATAATGCACCCAATAATGTAGCCTTGGAATCCTTCTCATTCAAATGGTAAGAAGACAATGATTCACATAAATATTAACATTAATCAAATAGTGTCCTGGAATTTGAAGATGATATAATAACACAAAAATTAATGGAATATAAATAAGCATAAATAACTAAGAATTAAAATTAAATATTTAGCATCATTGGCAGATAAAGGATTAAGACTGTCAGTATATTAAGAGATTCATGCCAAAGATAAGCATATAACTATGCAAACTTTCATGTATGTGTTACCAGCTTGATTTTACAGAGTTTATACTTTTCTTAATTTCTTTGAGCATTTTAAATGATTTTACATTACAATACACATCAGGTTTTATTGCTATTGTTGTTGTTGCTTGTTTTGGAGTATTGTCAAGTTGAGTCTGATTCTTAGTGACCTTATGGACAACAGAACAAACATTCCCCAACACTATGCCATGCCTGGCACTATTTCAGTGCTTCTCTATTACTCATAGGGTTTTCAATGGCTGATTGTTTCAGGATTGTTCCAGAGTGGGCTGCCATGTCCTTCTCCCATTTTTGTGGTGCTAGGGATTGAACCCAGGGCCTCAGAGAGTACAGAACAGCACTCCACCAATTGAGCTAAACTTCAAGTATTATTGTTGTTGTTGTTGTTGTTAGGTGCCGTGGAGTCGGTATCCGACTCATAGTGACCCTCATAGGGTTTTCAATGGCTGACTATTTCAGGGATTGCCTTGGGAGTGGATTGCCAGACCCTTCTCCCATTTTTGCGGTGCTGGGAATTGAACTCAGGACCTCAGAGACTGCAGCCCAGCGCTCTACCAACTGAGCTAAATCCCAGCCCCCTCAGGTATTATTAGTGGATTTAATTCCTCTGATGTGAATTTTCCCACTTTTGTGTTTTGTAAACTGACTTTCTTGGCACTGAATTTTTGTAAGATGTTATTTAATGTGTGATGTCTATATGCTAATTTTGCCTATGATTAGCTATCATGGTATTTCTATTTGACATATGTTTTGGAATGAGTAAATCACACTATAGAGGCCATCCTGTGCTATGTCAGGCCATCTTCTACAGGGCTGCCAATTCTGAGTCTGTTTGTATTCAGACTCTTTGGTTTGGTCTTTACTCATAGGATCACAGGATGGATGAGAGGAAATCAGCTCTGGTGCTGGCTGTGAACTCCGGTTTTCCAGTGGTGAGTTAGCTTTGGCCAGCAGCCTGGGGCAAGAAACAGAGACTTCAATCATTGTACAATCACACATGTATCAAAACATTGAGCTGTTTACCATAAATACATATACGTTTTCATTTGCCAAATAAACAAATAAACAAACATACTTAAATAAAAAAATAAAAGAAAAAGAAACAGAGATTGGCAGGTGAGACACATGGACAACATTTTTCAGACAAGCAGAGTGATCCCAGTGTTTGACTTCCAGTGGGATCCTAATGAGAGTCCCTGGCTAGAACCCTGTACTGAATACTGAATCTCACTGTGGATGGAGATTAAAATCCCCATGACCTGGCAGTTCTACTGCTTCTCTGTACTGTGGATTTCTTCTTTTATTATATGTATTGTTTTTAAAGTACATATTTTCACCAGAATTTCTGTGTATTTGAAAGAGTATGATATCGGTTAATAGTTAATATTTACCCAGAGGTTATATTTTTTCTTTTTTGATTCTTCTATTTTTGTTAAGGCCAAAAATACATTGACAAACTCAATAAAGTGCACCTAAAGTACAACCATTGGTCAGTAGATTCTACTTTATGTCCTACTTTTCATATCCAGAAACCCTCAAATGTCTCGAGAACATCATCATTTTTGTTTTAGTTTGTTTTCTGCTTTCAGTTATCAAAGTTTTAGACACTACTTGGAAAGAAATGCAGAAGGAAAAGATAAAATTAGAATGTCTGTGCACAAAATAGGAAGTCACTGGTGTAAAGCACATAATACATTCTGATTTAATCAGTATCAAGAACAAGGGAGCTTTCAACGAAAATGTAGGGTGATGAATCTGCTGTAGCTAAAATGAAATATGGGCTTTTGAAGCACGCAGCAAGTCTTTCTCCTTTGGGAAATCACAGATGTGAACAATATAATATGCGCTGATTCTCCCTGCCACCTGCATGTCCCCTTCAGCTTGAGTTAGTACATTAGGCGAGAGATGAGTATCTTCCTATCTCTGTGATACCAACACTACATTGGAAGAAGAATAAAACATACTTATCAAACCCACTCATTCTTACTTCTTCGCTTCCTGTGGGCTCTGAGTGGAGCATAAACAGAGGATTGTTTATTTTATTTGTATATATGCCAACATTTCCTCCCCTACATACCACATCTTAATTTATCCTAATCTCTGTGGTTACTTTACAGTTATCATTCTCTTTCTCTTTTGGTCTCCATAGATATTGAAAATCCTCAAAAAGCACAGACAACTATATTTTTATGCATTGGAAAGGTCAAACTCTCTTACATCTTTCTCTACTGCTTGCTTCTTACCACAAAGGCATTACTCAACCTGGAAATTATGTAAAATGGGGGAAGTAAGAAGTATCTTCTCTGTCTCAGCTCTTCTTATCATGTATATTACCATATAAAATTCCCATTTAAATGAAAGTATGTGGATCAATGCCATTTGTATCATCTCTGCTTGAGATTCAGAAATTTAATTCTTTTGCATTAAAGATCCACCTTGTATTTCCTTTAAGAATGGAACTATGTTTGGTTAAGAGAAATTCAACCTAAAATATTGACATTGAAATTTTTCCTCTGAGAACAAAATACATGGTTGCATTCACTTTGCTCTGATTTGATAACTAACTTTAAGGATTAGAACATTCAAGAAAAATCTATCAGAGTTAGAAATACTAGTTCATGTTTTATGTTACATTTTCTATATATTAATTAGAAAATTATAAAAGCTAATAGTGCACTAAGAAATAATTAAACATAGACTAATAGATTAGTTTAAGGGTCAGCAAATTGCTGTCTGTTTTTATAAATAAATTTTACTGGAACACAGCCAAGCCTATTTATTTTGATCTTGTCTGTGGCTGCAGCTGTAGCCTTGTGGCTTCCCATCCTGTCTGATCTCAGAAGCTACGCAGGGTCAGGCCTGCTTACTACTTGGATGGGAGATCGCCTGTGAACACCAGGTGCTGTAGGCTTGGGAGAAGGATCCAGCAACACAATCCCAAAAATCAATCTGCCATTGAAAACCCTATGAATAGCAGAGAAGCACTGACATTAGTGTTTCGTGTGTGTAGGGTCGCTATCATTTGGATACCCACTCAGCAGCACCTAAAAACAAGGCTGTTTTTGTACTACAATGACAGAGTTATAATAGAAATCATATTACAAGTAGAGCCAAATTATTAATATTTGGCCCTTTAAGAAAAAGTTTATCAACTCTTGGATTGATTATATAAGTCATGAATCATGCAAAAATAAAATACTCTATAGTATTGAAAATAATGGGTATCCATAAATATGAGTATATTAATTTCTTGTTTCTGTAAAATAATTATCACAAATGTAGTAACTTACAATAAGACCAACTAATTATGTTATAGCTCTGGAGCTTGGATGTTCAATAACTTTCTCAGTGGGCTGAGCCACATTCCTTTTGGAGGCTCTGGGGCAGAATTTTTGTCCTTGTCTTTTCTACCTTTAGAATGCTGCCCGCATTCCTTGGTATGTGTCCTGTTTCCTTTATCTTGAAAGCTACTAAGGCTGGGTTAGGTTTTCCCATGCTGCTATCCCTTCTGGTTTGATCTTTTGTGTCCTCCTCTGCTCATAAGGACCCTCATGATTACACTAGGCTCAGCTGCATAATCTAGAATTGTCTTGGCATCTCAAAGTCAGCTGTTGTTGTTACTATTGTTGTTGTTGTTGTTGTTGTTGTTAGGGGCAATCAAGTCAAGTACAACTCATAGCAACCCTATGTACAGCAGATCAAAACACTTCCAGATTCTGTGCCAGGCACACAATCTTGTTTATGTTTAAGCCCATTGTTGTAGACACTGTGTCAATCCATCTGGTGGAGGGTTTTCCCCTTTTGTGTTGACCTGCCACTCTCCCAAACATGATGTCTTTCTCTAGGAATTGATCTCTCCTGACTACATGTCCAAAATATGTAAGATGCAGTCTGGCCATTGTTGCTTCCAAGAAGCACCCTGGTTGTACTTCTAGGACAGATTTGTTGGTTCTAATGGCAGTCCATGGTATATTCGATAGACACCTCCAGCACCATAATTCAAAAGCATCGATTCTTTTCCTGTTTCCCTTGTTCAATGTCCAGCTTTCACAACCACATGATACGACTGAAAATACCATGGCATGAGTCAGATGCACCTTTGCTTTCATGTGACATCTTTGCTTCAATACTCTAAAGAGATCTTTTGCCACAGCTTCTCCTAGAGCAATGTGTCTTTTGATTTCTTGACTGCTGCTTCCACGGGTGTTGATTATAGATCCAAGAAAAGCAAAATCTTGGACAAACTCAATCTTTTCTCCATTTATTGTGAACTTGTGTACTGACCCAGTCTTAAGGATTTTTGTTTTCTTGATGTTTTGTTGCAACCCATATTGAAGGATATCTTTGAGCTTCACCAGTAATTGTTTTAAATCCTCTTCACTTTCAGCAAGCAAAGTTGTGTCATCTGCACAACATAGGTTGTTAATGAGTCTTCCTCCAATCCTCATGGTGCTCTTCCTCATAAAGTCCAGCTTCTTGGAGTATTTGCTCAGTATATAAATTGAAGAGATAGGGTGAAAATGTACAGTCCTGACACACACCATTCTCAACTTTAAACCAGGTTGTGTTTCCTTGTTCTATTTGAACAACTGCCTCGTGGTTCATGTACAAATTTCTCATAAGTACAATTAGGTGCTCTGGTATTCCAATTTTCCAAAGTGATATCCATAATTTATTATGATCCACATAGTCAAATGCGTTTGCATAGTCAATAAAACATAGATAGACATCTTTCTGATATTCTCTGCTTTCAGCTAATATCTACATGATATCAGCAATGATGTCCCTGGTTCCCCACCCTCTTCTGGATCCTGCTTGATTTTCTGGTGATTCCCTGTCTATAAACTGCTGCAGTCACTTCTGAATTATCTCCAGTAGAATTTGCTTGTGTGAGATATTAATGATATTGTCCGATAGTTTGCACATTCAGTTGGATCCCTTTTTTGGGAAGTGGCAAAAATATGGATTTCTTCCAGTCAGTTGGCCAAATAGCTGTTTTCCAAACCTGTTGGCACAAACATGTTAACACTTCCAGTGCTGCATCTGTTTGTTGAAACATCTCTATTGGTATCCCGTCAATTCCTGGAGCCTTGTGTTTCACCAGTTCTTTCAAGGTGGCTTCCACTTTGTCCTTCAACACAATTGTTTCCTCTTCATATGCAACCTCTTGGAATGGTTGGTCATCTACCGATTCTTTCTTGTATAATGACTCCGTGTATTCTTCCCATCTTCTTTTGATGTTTCCTGCATCATTTAATATTTTCCCTGTAGAATCTATCACTACTGCCACTTGAGGCTTGAATTTTTTCTTCACTTCCTTAAGCTTGAGGAACACAGAGCACGTTCTTTCCTTTTGCTTTTCTGCCTCCAGGTTTTTGCACATGTCATTATAATATTTGTTTTTGTCTTCTCGAGCTGCTTCTGAAATCTTCTGTTTAGTTCCTTAACTTCATCATGTCTTCCTTTTACTTTAGCTGCTCAACATTCAGGGCAAGTTCCCATGTCTCTTTTGACATGTAATTTGGTCTTTTCTTTTTTTCTTGTCTTTTAAAGAACTTTTTGCTTCCTTCTTGAATGATATCTTTTATATCATGCCACAACTTGTCTGGTGTCCTGTCATTTCTGTCTATTGAATTAAACCTATTCTTTAGGTGGTCTGTGAACTTGTGTGGGATATACTCAAGGTCATACCTTGGCTCTCGTATACTTGTAATTTTCTTCAGCTTCAGTTTGAACTTGCATATGAGAAGTTGATGGTCTGATCCACAGTCAGCACCTGGTCTTGTTTTGACATTTGGTATAGGGCTTTTCCATCATCTCTTTCCACATATGTACTCAATTTGATTCCTGTGTGTTCCATCTGGTGAAGTCCATGTGTATAGTCTCCATTTATGATGTTGAAAAAATGTATTTGTAATGAAAAGGTCATTGGTCTGACAAAATTCTATCATGCGATCTCCAGCTTTGTTTCTGTCACCAAGACCACATTTTCCAACTACTGAGCCTTCTTCTTTGTTTCCAACCTTTGCATTCCAGTCATCAGTGATTATCAGTAAGTATGTCTTGATTTCATGTTTGATCTATTTTAGATTGAAGAAGCTGAGAGAAGTCTTGCCTTTCTTCATTTGTGGCCTTAGTGGTGGGTGCATAAATTTCAATAATAGTCATATTAACTGGCCTTCCTTGTAGGCATATGGATATTATTCTACCACTGACAACTTTCAGGGGGGTCTTTCAGGGAGGTCTTCCATCTTAAATCCAGCATTCCTTCTCTGCTGTAATGGTCAATGTTTTACCTTCTGTTTTTCAGTTATACATAAAATTAAAGGACCATTTACCACTTTTTTCTGTAGGCAGTCCCCAAGCCTCCAGTTCCTATGAGAAATGGGTTCCTGGACAGATGGGTTTTCAGGACAGATCTTGAAATGTCTTTTTTGATGATGAATGCAACCCCATTTCTCTTTAGTTTATCATTCCCAGCATAGTAGACCATACGATTATCTGACTCAAAATGGCCCATGCCAGTCCATTTTAGCTCACTGATGCCTAGAATGTCAATGTTTATGTGATCCATTTCTCTTTTAATGATGTCTAATTTTCCTAGATTCATACTACGTACATTCCATGTTTCAATTATTAATGTATGTTTACAGTTGTTTTTCCTCATTTTGAGTCTTGCCACATCAGCAAATGGAGGTCCCTGAGGCTCTCTATTTCTATCATCATGGTAGACTCTACTTTGAGGAGGCGACTCTTCACCAGTAGTCTTTTGAGTGCCTTCCAATCTGGGGGGCTCATTTTCTGGCACTATATCTGACAGTGTTTCTTTGCTATTCATAGGGTTTTCAATGGCTAGTTGTTTTGGGAGTGGCTTGCCGATGCCTCCTCCCTACTCTGTCTTGGAAGCTCAGCTGAAACCTGTCCAGTGTGGGTAACCCTGCTGGTATCTGAGATACCAGTGGCATAGCTTTCAGCTTCATCAGAACACACAAGCCCCCACAGTGCGGCAAACTGACAGATGTGTGGGGGAAGTGAGCTGTTAGCAACCCTAATTTCATTTGCAACGTCAATTTTTGTTTGCATTGGAACCTAAGACTTTTGTAGATTTCAGGAATTAAGATGTAAGTCGTTTGGGGAGAAGAAGCATTATTTCACTTACCATGATGAGGATTTTAAAGTATTCACAATATTCTATTATTTAGGAAAATATGAAACAACAACAATAAAATAACAAAGTATCATGTACAGTATGGTTAGGTTTAGATTTTTGTATTGTGGTTGTCAAAAGAAAGAGGAGTTATTAAGGATTTATAACAAGAATATACAAACATTTTTCTGGAAGACAGGATTATGCATGGTTTTTACTTCAACTTTTTAAAGTCTGGGACTTTATAAAGCAATGAACATTTGCCACTAAATGCAAATAATAGTAAAATCAGAGACCAATTATAATGGATGTTTCAGAACAGGCAATTATGCAAAACAAAAACATCACTCATACATATATTTACAATTTTTCCCTCATGATGTTGGTCTTTTGACAGAATCAGATAACTCTTACCTTCAAATGTTGATAGCTTTCACTACTGCCTAATCCAGGTGTTTTCCAGAGGAGCTTTACTTTCTTTCCTGCATCATGGAAAACTCAGTATTAATCTTCTTGGCTTGGATACCCCAACCTGCAAGGAACTACAACCACTCAATTTTTCATGGAGAGATCACTACTCTTGCCTTTCTATCTTTCCTGACTATACAATACTTTCAAACTCCCAGTGACCGAATATAGATTTTGAATTTAATTACATACCCTACACAATAATCTACAAGTCATTCCATGCATGTTATACCTGAAAAAATTGATTTTGAAATTCTCACTTCCATTTAACTCACAGCTCCTAGGGATAATATTAAATGGGCTATTTTGTTTCATGTTGATTTTTCTTATTGTCCTTTTTCTTTTCTTTTTTTAAGAAAATATAATTCCCCATTTCTTTCCCAACAATTTATCTTATGGTGCTCACTTAATAATTTTACAAAATTGTTTTTGTTGTTTGATATTAATCTGTTATTTCCAGATGATTGCAGAATTTTATAATTTCTTCTTCTTATGCTACGTCCTCTATGAATGCAACCTTATTTAGTAATCAATAAGCATTTAACCTGTGCCTACTATATGTGTATCTTCAACAGTTCTTTTTCATTTTCTCATTTGCATTCTTTTGTAGTAGGTGATTAAAATATCACAATATTATCAACCAGAGCAATTGCGCTATTTGAAAGGAAACAGGGAATTTTTTGAAAGGGCGATATTAGAAATCAGTAGAAGCTTTAAAGATTCACAATAAAAGAAAAGAAAAGCTAAAAGTTCTTAATTGCTTTGAGTTTAGCTTCCTTTTGTTCCCTGGCTTTGGTATGGCTTAGGAGATAATAGTTACTTTCTCACTTTTAATAGAGAAATTAACCAAAGAGTATGTGAACCCTGTCTTCATATTCTGTACATTAGCTAGCACCTTATGGGTCCTTAGAAGCAACTAATAAGGAGATTATATTAATGGCTATGAGAGCAATATTATTTTCTAATAGAAACATAAGCAGTAATACAGACCAAAAAGCAAAACAAATACAAGGCAGAGAGTCATGTACTTTGGTCAAACAACTGATAAATAGAATTTAAAAAAAGCAAAAAGCAAGACAAAACAAAAGCACTAGTTATCATTTAAATCACTTAATTTTCTGTAGTTAGAATAGCTATAATGTGTTGCTATTTCCATTCAAGATAAGTAAAATTATAGTTTTTACATCAGTAAAACATCATCAACAAAAATTTCTTGAGCTTCTACTTATACACGGTAGCCTTCAATTTTTCATCTCATAAAATTTAGCATTTTTTCAAAGAGACAAAAATTACCACTGACTTAGAGAAAATATCAACAAATGTATTAGCATCCATGCTAAGAGCTTCAGTATTCAGAAAAATAGGGCTAGAACAGTTAGGAAAGCTCAATTACTGAGAGCACATAAACTTTGAGCTTCAAAGGTAAGGGAATGATAAATATAGAGTGACCTTTTGTGGTACTCAGTGGTACAGGGATTTCCATGAACAAAGTCAGAAGGCAGGCAGTCATACAGCAGGTTATCCTAGGGGTGACTGGAGTTTGATGAGGCTGGAAAGACATGAACCATCACATGAGATAATTATATTTGTTTACT
>VMDO01040031.1:0-12248 GCA_007922755.1 Pedetes capensis
TTGTTGTTGTTGTTAGGTGCCATCAAGTCAGTATTCAACTCATAGCGACCCAACGTACAACAGGCGAAACACTATTGTCAGTGCTTCTCTGCTGTTCATAGGGTTTTCAATGTCAGACTGATTTTTAAGAGTGGGTTGCTAGGTTCATCTCCCAAGCCTACAGCCCCTGGTGTTCCCAGGCGGTCTCCCCATCCAGGTACTAACCAGGCCCGACCCTGCTTAGCTTCTGAGATCCGAGGGGATCTGATGCCACAGGGCTGCGGCTGCAGGGAAGAGTAGTAACCAGCTAATGAGTGCATCTACCACCCAGCCAGGACAACTGACTCCTGCACTGAGCAGAGTTCAAGCAACAGAGGCCACTGCCCACCATCCACTGCCACCTGGTCTAGGCGGCTCTGGCCCGCGCCACGCACTAACTGCAGTCACCAAGTCACAAGCCTCAGATCCTCATCTGTAAAATGATGGTGGTCGGGCCTGGAGCTTAACCAGGGCAGAAGACCCCGTCAGAGCCCCACCCCAGGGAGCTGGCTGTGGCCAGGTGCCAGAGACCTCCTCCCAGCTACAGGGTCTCGTGTGGCTGCCCCTGCAGTGATCTTCCAAAAGGGACCCTTGGTGGAGCCAGGGTGGAACTGAACCCAGACACTCACCAAGTGCTGGTCGTTGAGGAGGTGCACCACACGGGACGTCCAGTCGCCCATGGGGACGAGGTCGGGAGACGTCCTGTACAGGCGCAGCAAGCACAGGGCCGCACTCTGCTTCACGCTGTCCATGGTGTCTCTGGAAGGCAGACCTCAGGGGTCACTCCAGAACATCTGGTCCCCGTGAGTCCCCACAAGCCCAGCCGCGCCCAGCATGGAGCTGCACAGAGAGGAGGCCAGGGTCACCAGGAAACTGGAGGGTCAGAAAGGCCTGGGCAACATCTGCGTTCTCTGAAGGGCACAGTGCAGACCTGTGAAAGCCTTTGTTGTCGCCTCTCACCTCCAAAGACATCAACTCTCACACCTTCCCAGGTGTTGCGGGCAATCTTGGCTGGGACAAAGTCCAAAAATGGGTTTGGTTTTGTTCTGCTTTAAATTCACTTCATCACCCAGTGTCAGAGGCGTCAACCCACACCTCACCCTGCTCCACCCATTGAGGAAGGCGCAGTCAGTCAAGTGCCCAAGTCTTGATGGGGAGGTGGTGGGAAACCAGAGAGAGAGAGGAATTTTTCTTTCTTCTTCTTTTCTTTTCTTTCTTTTCTCCCCCCCTCCCCCCTTCTTGCCTTCCTTCCGACAGGGTCTTCTTTTGTAGCCCTGGTTGCCTCAAACTCATGCTCCTCCCCCCTCAGTCTCTGGACCATGTACCACCATGACTGGGAGGTTTTAAGAGAAAGCACTGTGCAGAAGACCTCAAGATGTCACTCCTGAGCCAGGCACCGTGGCGCACGCCTATAATAATCCCAGTGGCTGGGGAGGCAGAGGCAGGAGGATCACAAGTTCGAGACCAGAGGCAGTCCACATAATTTAGCGAGACCCTGTCTCAAAAAGTAAAAAAGTGGGCTGGAGGCGGCAGCTCAGTGGTCCAGCACCTGCAAAACATGCAAGCATGAGGCCCTGGGTTCAATCTCCAGTACCGCAAAAAAAAAAAAAAAAAAAAAAGAGAAAAAAAAAAAAAAGATGCCATTCCTGTGCTCAGCCTGCAGCTTCATGCTTAGCACCTGTGCATCTGCCTCCCTTCCTTCACTGTGCACACTGTGGTCACTGCCATCCAGTGACACTGTGACCCTGGGAGCTGGTGTGTGGCATTGGGGAGCACGTGCTCTCGCTCCTTGTCCTCCGAGAAGCACAGAGGCTGCAGGTCAGCACAGACACCAGGTGGGGAGGCGCCTGCTCTGTGCAGACCTGTTGCAGCCACAGGAGCTCTCGGTGCTCGGGGGCCCAACCCCTCCCACCCAGCAGACCCCACCGAGCCTCTGGGCCACCGGCCCCTCGGAAACGTGCTGGGATGCCGGCCACTGTACCTGGGAAGAACCTGCATCCCTGAGGGACTTCAGGTGTCAACTGTCCCACCAGGAAGGAAGACAAGGGCCTGAGGATTCTTCCCCATTAACCTCCTCACTTCCCAAATGAGGCAAAACCAACGGGAGAAACCCCTACGTCCCCCCTCAGTACTATTCCAAAGAAGACTTCCTTTGGATGAAAAGCCCACCCTACCACCTTTCCTTGTGTCGGGGCGCTGCCGATGGAACCCAGGACCTCACGAGTGCTGGGCAAGTGCTGTACCGCTGAGCCACGTCCCACCCGAGGAGTTCTTTGGATGCAAGTACCCCAGGGAGAGCGGCAGGCCTGTGCCCCTCCTGACCCCACCCAGGCTGACACAGGCCTCAGAGGACCACTGTGGCGCGCCCACCGCTATTCCTGGTGACACAACTGCACTCCATCCAGCATCTGCTCTCTCCAGCCTTCTGTCTCCAGAGGTCAGCCTCGTCAGCACCCTGGACAGCGGCCCCACCTGCACACTGTGCGGTCACCGGCTGCTTAGTGGGATCACGTGGCCTGGTACCACAGTGAGCTGAGTGTTTCGGGGATCACCCTGCCTGCGTTCCCTGACCCAGACACTCACCACGAACGAGTGATGGGAGGACAGACGTCCTGCTCACAGGGCCCCCGGCGTCCCCTGGACAGGAGCGCCAGGGAGGCCTGGCTGTAGCCCACCCTGCACCTCGCCCACCTTCCTCTCTCTCTGGCCTGACCTCTGGCCTCCAACTACACAAGCACTTGACTCTCACCGAGTCTTCCCTCCATCTTGGTAGGTTTTCAAGGCACCTGGTCCTCTCTGCAAGCGCTGCTAGGGTCAGAGCTGGGACGGGCCTCCGCTCCCCAGGACTCCCTCAGCCTCACATCTGTCCTCTGTGGCTCCTACATTTCTGAACTCGTTTCCACAGGGCTGCTCTGCAGTGTCTGCCTGCCCCACTCTTCCACCCACCACCCGTGCGATGCTCAACACCGGAGACTCTCCCTCCTGCTCTGCTGCATGCTGCTCATGGTCGAGGCACCTGGTCTAGCCCAGCGCGCCTCTGCCGCAGCGTGGTGACAGTGCTGGACTGACCTCTGCTGTGAGTCCACCTTGCACAGCTCAGAACATTTGGCAGCATCCCCAGCCTCTGCCCACTACACAACAGCAGCAGACCCTCCACCGTGACAAACAAAAATGCCCCAAGGCATTGCCCAAGATGCCAGGGAGGCCCAGGGGAGAACTCGGGGGTAGGTTTGATTCTCTGACACTTCGTGCAGCTGACAGCTGTGTCCACCCACCTGCTGTGCCCTTTACACCCCAATCAGCTCGCTGACTGTCACCCTGTCCTTCCTCTTAGATCCTAGACATGGCACGGTGAGGCTGTGGACTGGCTGTCCAACTCCACAGGGCCCCTCCCTGGGCAGGCGGGGGGCACTGCCCCGCCAACCCGAGGCACAGGACAGCCCAAGGCCTTTCAGACTCTCGTGCGGCCAGCTCCTCGGCCATGCTCAGCTGCTGTCCAACCTGACAGGAGGGGTCAGAGGACGCAGCGCTCACAGGATCCTGCAGCCGCGCCTCCTCGCCTGGCGTTCTGGGGAACGGGTAAGACTCACAGCTGTGCCTCAGCACGGAGCAGCTGCGCTCTTCTCCTGGGCACCCGGGCAGGGCTGAGCTGCGGCTGGTAGGTCGGGGCTTTCTCTCAGAACTGGTTTCCTAAACCTCGGTCCCTGGCCTTCCGCGCTCTACCCTGCACTTCTTGACCCTCCCTCAGCCTGTGCTGCGTGTCTCATCACACACAAGGGCAGGCGAGACCGAGGCCGACCCTGGCAGTTACACACGTGACACGGTCAGCACGAGCCCGTGCCGCCCACAGCACCCGCACACGTACCCTGCCACCAGGATCTTGGGGATCTCCCCGGCAAAGGCCTCGGCCATCTCCCGGCTGCCCACGTTGGCGATGCAGTGCAGGGCCAGGCCCATGAAGGTGGGGTTGCGGCTGGCCAGGTCGTTCTTGATGGCGTTGTTGATCAGGCGGATCAGCTCGCTGTTGGAGTTCACCAGCACGGAGATGAACAGGTAGCCCTGTGTTCCAGGAAGGCGGAGGGCAGGAAGTGCACAGCTACCACACTGGCCCGTGGCCCCGAGAGCCAACACACGAGACGCAGACAAGCGAGCCTTCGAAAACTCCCACACCATCCCTTAGCGCGCCGCTGGGACGCCCCGGGGGCCTGCCCTCACCCCAGAAGAACAGGAGCACCATCTCTGCTGCCCTGACCAGCGTTCCTCCTACGGTGTACACACAATCAGAGGCATGTGGGAACCAGACCCTGGGGGCCTTTCCCTGAGCCCCACTGTCTGCTCCGTGGGCCACATGGCTGAGGGTCCGGATGCGGTATTATCCTCAGCTCAGGACGGGAAGTGACTGTTACGGAAAGGGCCAACCCTGGAGTCACTTTCTGAAAAGTCATGTGGATTTCCAGAAATCCAGCTGACTGCTGTCTACTCCTCCCTCGAATCTCCATCCCCAGCCATGACCCCACCACCTGGCCACACCTCGGTCTCATGTCACCATTCTATCACCTCCACCCACAAGGGTCACACCCTCCCCACGCAGAAGGACACAGTGGTCTTCTCAAGATCGCTCTGACCTCTGACTGCCCTGTTAAACCCACACCCAGCTTCCCACGGCTCCCAGGAGAAAAGCGCCCCGGAAGGAGCCCTGTCCCCTCAGCTCTTGGTGAGGCCTCCTCCTCCGCCTCCGCTGCCATCGCCTGCTCTGTGCCCTGTCCCCGACCCTTGGGCCCCTCCATCTCAGCTCAACACCCAGGCATCCCTCCCGAGCAAAGCCTTTCCTGGGAACCTGGCCACAGTGACTCTGTTTTTATGAGGCCACCTGATGCCTGTCACTCCACTGGGCAAGAGCAGGCCACACTTGCTTTTAGTCACTGTCCCCATAGGTCCCAGTACACAGCAGGCATTCCATGAATACCTGTCACGTAAAGACATTGGTATCCTCAAGGACTGTCTCCAGAGCCGGGTGCAGTGGCGCACGCCTGTAATCCCAGCGGCTCGGGAGGCGGAGGCGGGAGGATCACAAGTTCGAGACCAGAGGCAGTCTGCGTAACTTAGTGAGACCGTGTCTCAAAAAAATAAAAAAAAAAATGGGCTGAGGGTGCAGCTCAGTGGTCCAGCACTGGCAGAGTATGCAGGCACGAGGCCCTGGGTTCAACCCCCAGTACCACAAAAAAAAAAAAAAAAACAAAACATGGATTGTCTCCAGGACCCCTATGACTACCAAAATCCATAGACATAAAGTGCGTGTTATAAGAGGGTGTAGTATTTGCACAGAACCCATGCAGTCCTCCCACAATCTTCCTGTGCATTTTAAGTCATCACCAGGTGACTTACAATGCCTGACACAACGTGACTACTGTCTAAATAGTTGTTATCCCATATGGTTTAAGGAACAGTAACAAGAAAAAACATCTGCATGTGTTCACTACAAATGCAGTTTTTCCCTAAATAGTTTCAGCCTGTGGTTGGTTGACTCTCAGGATGAAGAACTCACAGATGCAGAGCCTACTGTGCTTAACAAAACTCCTGCGGCGTCTAATGGATTATTCCTTCATTTCTGTAAGTTAAACTTTTGACAGAGGTAGATGTTACCTTGTAACACTGGGGAAACACAGACATAACCTTACTACAAGAGAATACAGAGGTGTAACCCCCAAGCTGGAGCAGGCTCTAAGAGGGGAACACCCCTGCGCCAGGGACCAAGCAGGGAGGACGCGGCAGTGTGCTCTGTAGCCTGGCCGCCTGACCCTGTGGAGGAATGTCCTACTGCAGACACAGCCAAGTGAGGACCAGAGGGTAAGCTTACTGTGACCCTGCATTCACTAATGAGGCCCTGTAGACAGAGTAATGCTGTGGTTGGCCATGGGCAGCAGTGGGCAGAGGCACAGACCGCAGAAGACACATCAGTCTGAGCTGAGGCAATGCCCAGGCACATACAAAAATACCATAGTAAAGAGAGCGGCAGGGGAAGAGGAGGCCGCTCCACCAGCAAAAGCTCAGCCTGTGACAGACGCTCCTTGGCACCGTGGCTCCACAGGGGCACAGATCAGAGCGGAAAGGACAGGGCCTCAAGCAGCGGGGCCTCAGGGTGTCGCCATGAGGCGCTGAGGCAGGCCAGATGCGCATCTGCCAAGTGGCGGGTGCCCAACTCGGGCCAGAGCAGGAGGTCTGCAGCCCCGCCCTGCAGCCATACTCACAATCTGCTTTTCTGTGTATCTGTTGGAACTCAACAGGTTCACAGCCTCCATGTGTCCAAAGTCAATGTCGTGACCAAGGAGAAAGATGAAGAGCAACTTGCAAACGTACTTTTTTTTACTGTAGCCATCAAGAGCCTTGTCACCTACAGAAAAGGAGAGGAAAGTTTATTGCAGGGGGCCAAGGAGAGGTGGGGAGCGGAGCAACAGGGAGGTGTGAGGGGCACTTCCCCAAAGGGCTTGGGCCTCGGCGAGATGTGCTACGGAAGGACAGAGCAGCAGCGTGACGGGTTAAGAGGGCTGGCTCCCCCACTCACAATAGCATAAGGACACCTGGCAAGAGAACTCGGCCCTAGGACACACAGCAGCGCAACCTGCAGGCCCACGGGGCCACGGGGCCACAGGGCCTCCCTCGACCTGCCTCGGGTCCACCTCGGCCTGAGCACAATGGACTCCACAAGCCCCGCCTTTACCCATCAAGCCAACCTTTTAAACAAGCTAATTAATTTAGGCAAACCCATACATTCCAAATTATCTTCCATTACGCAACAGTCTAAGACCAAAACAGCCACACTTAAAAACCATCCACACAATGCCCCAGGAAGGTCTCTGCCTTCGCTATCATCACAGTGCAACTGAACGCCTCCCTCAAGACCACGGCAAAGCGGGCTCAAGGCAGTAATTAGAAGAATGTGAATCTACTTGGCACTGCTGAGCTCAGCCCGCCTGGAAGCGTCAGACTACCCCTGAGCCGACCTCCAGCACTGAGAGGCGGTGCTAGGCTGGTCTTCACACTAGACTGGGTCTTGCGGTGACACTGTGTGAGGATGAGGCTCTTGTGGCCTACAGGGCATTGCTGGGAGAGACCACTGTAAGCAACCCCAGCCGCCCCACCCCATTGCTTGTTGAGGGCTTGGCACTGGTGCCTCCACAGACAGGCCTGCCGACCAACTGTGCAGTGGGGGTCTACACTGGCTCTCGGGTCAGCCGGATGGAGCTGCTTTGTGGGGCTCCAGGGAAAACCCTCTTTTTCAGCAGTAAGTTAACATGGAATTTAAAAGACCAAACGATGTGAGATGCAACATGGCTCCACTTCCCACAAGTGAAGCCTGTCCTCCCTTGGTCCTCGGCCCACAAGCTCCAGTCCCAGTGCCACCTGTGAGCACAGCGTGCTGCAGCAGGGCAGGTGAGGGCCTCCCTCCCCTGGAGGCCACCGCCGTGCATCCCCTGCTGAGTTCAGATCCTCTTGCCATCCAAAAGCCTCTTGCCAACCACAGCCCAAAGGCCTGTGCCTGAGTGCTTGCCTAGCATGCATGAGGCCCTAGGTACCATCCCCAGCACTGCAAAAAACCAATCAACCCAAAAAAGATGGTTAACCTCCTTAACAACAGAGGAAATGCAAGTTTAGCACAATTTAAATAATCCAAAGTCCTGCTCAGCCCTCTCCTGCGGGAGCCTGCCCTTCGCTCAAGAGAAGCCCTTCGCTCAAGAGAAGCGCTAACGGGGACCCACACGAGGACAGAGAAACAACAGCCCGACCGGAAGGAACTCGTGGGGATGGCCAGAGTCTGGCCCACGGCCCCACAGGTTCTCCTAGCACCCGCTCCTGCAGCGCCCAGACCAGGGGCCAACGGGGGAGACCGAGGCAGCAGGCACTCAGAAGCTGGGCCACAAGAGAGGAGGTAAGGGCAGCCAGTGAGGGTGGGTGATGA
Source organism: Pedetes capensis (assembly GCA_007922755.1). Lineage (NCBI taxonomy): Eukaryota > Metazoa > Chordata > Mammalia > Rodentia > Pedetidae > Pedetes > Pedetes capensis. Next base: position 7,976 of record VMDO01040031.1, read on the forward strand.
GGAGCAGGCTGGAACCCTTGCAGCCACAGGGCCATGGGTCAGTGCCAACTCCCAGTAGGCCATCTAGGGACTCAGTCTGGGGAGAGCTGGAGACTACACTGAGGCTCAGCCCAGCAGGAAGCCAACAGGAACGTCCCAAGAGGTCCCATCTGTAGCAAGAACATGGAAGAGGAGGCCTGTGGGCGCCACAGCTCCAGGCACAGGGGGGAGTCCTCCCACCCGAGAACATGCCCCGGGCATGGCCACAGCGCCAGCTCCGGCAGCCGGCCAAGGCACCACCCCAAGCACTCCACGCCCTGGCTCAGGTGGCTCCCCATCTGCTCAAAGACGCCCTGCAGGTCAGTCTTCCCTGTCACTGAATCCCATGAGGCCCTCTCGTGGCCCTTCGCCCCCAGGGAAGTGGGGTGCTCCTCAGGGATGGGTGCTGCGAGACAGGGAGCCTGCGGGTGCCGCCCGGGGTCCGAAAAGGGAGCCCCTCAGGACTGCAGCCTGGAAAACGCCACACTGAATGAGGGGTCAGCTGAGCTTCCCCTGGGCCGTGGAGAACCTACTCAGGCCCCCAGCCCATTTTCTTACTTTTTGAGACACGGTCTCGCTAAGTTACACAGACTGCCTCTGGTCTCGAACTTGGAGATCCTCCTGCCTCCGCCTCCCGAGCCGCTGGGATTACAGGCGTGCGCCACTGCGCCCAGCTACAGACACTATTTTCTTATCATTGTGTATTAATTACATGAAATAATGGGCTTCATTATGATCTTTTCATACATGCACATACCATACTTTGACCATATTCATCCCCCATCACCTCTCATCCCCCTACTGTCCCCACCGGGCCCTTTTCTTTTCCCTAGTCATCACCCTTCTACCTTCACGATTTTTTCTTTCTAGATTCTACCTATGGGAGAAAACAAGTGATACTTACCTGAGTGGATTATTTCAATTAACATGATGATCTCCAGTTCCACCATTTTCCTGCAAATGATATGACTTTGTTCTTTATGGTTGAATAATGCTTTGATGCCTACAGCTGTACCACTGTGGCATCCGATCCCATCAGATCTTGGAAGTTAAGCAGGGTCAGGCCTGGCTGGCACTTGCATGGGAGACCGCCTGGGAACACCAGGTGCTGTAGGCTTGAGAGAAGGACCTGGCAACTCACTCCCAAAAAGTAATCAGCCATTGAAAACCCTATGAGTAGTGGAGAAGCACTGACCATAGTGTTTTGCTGCTGTAAGCAGGGTCGCTATGAGTCAGACACCAACTCAACAGCATCTAACAACATCAACAACGCTTTGGTGCACGCAGGCTGATTCCATGACTTGGCCGTTGTGAGCACTGCTGCAGATATCTCTACTGGATTCTGACACTGCTTCCTTCGGGTATATACCCAGGAGTGGAACGGCTCGATCATATGGAAGTTCTATGTTTGGCTTTGTAAGGAACCTACACACTGAATTCCACAGTGGCTGGATAAATTTACTTTCCTACCAATAGCATGTATGGGTTCCTTCCCCCACCACCACACCACCCTCACCAACATTTGTTTTTTCTTGATGAGTCCCGTCTAACTAGGATGAGATGGAACATCAATGCGGTTTTAATTACACTTCCCTGATGACTACAGATGATGAACATTTTTCACGTATTTATTGCCAACTGTACTTCGTCTTTTGAAAAGCATCTGTTCAGTTCATTTGCCCATTTATTGATTGGATTATTTGTCCTTCTGGTGTTTGATTTTTTGAGTTCCTTTTATGAACTGGATACTAATCTTCCACAGGATGAATAGCTGGCAAATATTTTCTCCCCTTCTGTAGGCCATCTCTTCACTCTGGTAACTGTTTCCTTCGCTATGCAGCTTTTTCATTTGATACAATCCCATTATGTCCTGAGCTGCTATAGTCCTACTCAGAAAGACACTGACTATGCCTAGATCTTGAAGTGTTTCCCCTATGCTTTCCTAGTAGTTTCAAAGTTCCAGGTCTTAAGGTCTTTGTTCCATTGTCAGGTCATTTTTGTACTGGGTGAGAGATAGGGATCTAGCTTCCATCTTCCACATGTGGATATCCAGTTTTCCCAACACCACTTATTAAAGAGGCTACTTTTCTCCAATTTATGTTTTTGGCACGTGCCAAAAGAATCAGATGGCTGTAGCTGTGTAGATTCATTTCTGGGATCTCTACTCTATTCCATTGGTCTGCATATCTGTTTCCATGCCAGTACCATGCTCATTTTATTACTATGGCTCTGCAGTATAATTTGAAGTTAGCTGCTGTGATAGGTCCAGCATTGCTCTTTTTGTTCAAAATTGCTTTGGCTGCTCAAGTCTTTTGTACCTCCATATAAATTTTTGGATTTTTTCCTAGTTCTATGAAGATTGGTATTGGAATTCTGATGGGGATTGCTGTGACTCTGTAGATGGCTCTTGGTAATTTGACCATTGTATTGGTTAGCTTTAGCATCCCTGTGACTAAAATATCTGATAGAGACAAGGAAGAAGGAGAGGTTTATTTTGGCTCATGGTTTCAGAGGGTACCCAGTCCACAGAAGCAGGGAAGGCATGGCCAAGGAGCTCAATCCATGGTGGGAGGTACCTGTGGCGGAGGCTCTTCACATTAAGGTGGACCAGGAAGCAGGGAGTCTGGCTGGACCTGGGTCCAAGGAGAGTCTTCAAAGGCCTGCCACCAGTAACTGTTTCTGCCAGCTAGGCCCCACCTTCTATAGTTCCACAGTCTCCCAGAACAGTGCCACAAACTGGGGACCAAGCATTCAAACATGAGCCTTGGGGGACTTTTTATATTCAAACAATAAGAGCCATTTTCAAAATATTAATTCTGCCAATCCATGAACATGGGATGTCTTTCCACCTTCTAGCATCTTCAATTTCTTTCTCAAGTTTTTTATAATTTTCATTGCTGAGGTCTTTCACTTCCTTAGGCTTATCCCTAGTTGTTTTTGTTTTTGTTTTATTTTGTTTTTAAGGCTATTGTGAATGGGATTATTTTCCTAATTTCTTTCCCAGCAAGTTTGTAACTGGTATATAGAAAAGCTACTGATTTTTGTATGTTGATTTTGTATCCTACTATTTTGTTCAGAGTATTTATTATCGAATCTAACCATTTTCTGGTTTATCAATCTAAAAATCTTCAGGGTCTTTTAAGTATATGATCATATCATCTGCAAATGGATAATTCGAATTCTTCCTCTCCTATTTGTATCCCTTTTCTTTTTCTTGTTTTATTGCTTTAAGATTTCAAGTACTATACCGAATAGGAGTGGTGAGTGGACACTCTTGTCCTCATTCCTCATTTTAAAAGAAATGCTTTTGGGTTTTTTCCATTCAGTATGATGTCAGCTACCCGTCTGTCATATATAGCTTCTATCGTATTGAGGTACGATCTTCTATTCCTCATTTTTTCAGGACTTGTATCATGAAGGGGAGGCACTGTGGTTTAGCTCAGTTGGTAGAGTGCTGTTCTGCACTAAGGCCCTAGGTTCAATCCCCAGCACCATAAAAATGGGAGAAGAACTTGGCAATCCACTCCCAAAGCAATCTGAAACAACCAGCCATTGAAAATCCTATGAAAAGACAGGCATGGTGGCTCATTCCTGTAATCCCAGCAACTTGGGAGACAGAGGCAGGAGTATCACAGGTTCAAGGCCAGAGGTAGCCTGTGTAACTCAGTGAGACCCTGACTCAAGATAAAACAATTTAAAATTGAGAAGGAGGAGGAGGAAAGAGGAGGAGGAAGAGGAAGAAAGAAGAAAGAAGACCTTATGAATAACAGAGAAGCACTGACATAGTGCTGGGCATAACACAGTGTCAGAGAATGTCTCATCCTATTGTACACAGGGCCACTATGAGTCAGACCAGACTCGACAGCACCTAACAACAACAATCATGAAGGGGCATTGAACTTTGTCAGAGGGTGAAGCACCTTCATCAATTTCTCTCTAGCCCTCACCTGTTAAGACAAGTTAAGGCTAACATACACTATTTTAACAAGTCTGGTTTCATTCATTCCTTACATTCATATACTATCTTTTAAAACTTTTTTTTTTATTTATCTAATGTCAGTTCACCAATCATCGATCAGCGTGACGACGCACACTGGTAATCAACAAGCTGCAGAGGATGAGGCAGGAGGATCGCAAGTTTGAGGACAGCCTGGGCAACATTTTAGGCTTCCAGCCGTACCACTGTAGCATCTAATCCCACCAGATCTCAGAAGCTAAGAAGAGTCAGGCCTGGTTAGTACTTGGATGGCAGACC
>VMDO01040032.1:0-12246 GCA_007922755.1 Pedetes capensis
AAAAAAAAAAAAAAAAAAAAAAGCCTGCCACAACCTAACTCAGAATCTGCCCTGGGGCCCAGCAACTGATGACTACTTCCTTTTCCCTCTTCCAGCCTATCAGAACCCTCCACACTCCCTCTTCCCCCCTATCCTGACATGGCATGTCAATCACCCCATCCCCCTCCCACCCAGAGCTCATAAAAGCCTCCGCCTTCCACTCTCCTTTGGTAGAGATTGTCCAGCAGCTTCTCTGCAACAAGGGTACGTTACAGATTGTGGGTTTTGTCGGGAACCAGTCCAGGGGTACAGAGGTTGTAGTCTGGGAGGGTGTGGACTGAGGGTCCCCATGGTAACTTGGAGGACGGAGGTGAGGAGAATGAGGGTCCCTAGGAGAGGTACAAGGAAGAGGAGCATCCTCGCTTTTCCAGTACCCCCAAGGTAGAGGAGTAGGAGGCTGAGTCAAGAGGGGGGTCCCCCCCTCCCCGGATCGCGGCTCCTGGAGCACAGGACAAAAAAGATCCGTCCAACCCAGTGCTGGGAGTTTGTGGAGAGGGAGAGAGAGACCGAGGGTCAGAGTCGAGGGGCTGAAGCGATGCACCGCAGAGGATTGGCCAACGTGGATGCGGCAGTCAGAGCCGGCAAAGGCGGGGGGTCTCGCTGAGTCTACGGCTGGCAGCGAGGTCCGGGAGGTCGAGCAGGAGGCCAACCAACCGCAGAGAACGGGGCATCGTCGCTGTTCCTGGTCGGGTTTGGGCGGCGGCAGCACCGTAAATGTCAGGTAAGTGGCCGAAAACCCGTGACCGCTAACAGCCCTTTATTGGGAGACACTGCGGAGGCTGTCATTAACAAAGGAGAGCGCAGCAGCTGGGAGACGCAGGGGCGAGGCTGTTATGGGCTCCAGGTGGGAGAGCGAAGGGGTGATTGATGGGTCATATCAGGGTAGGTAAGAAGCAGGTGCGCCGAGGGTTCTGATCGGCTGGAAGAGGGATAGGGAAGTAGTCATCAGTTGCTGGGCCCCAGGGCCACTGCCCCTGGCCCATTTTTACTTTTCTGTGCTTCACTCTGGGTATTATTGTCCACGTATCTTCCAGTTTTCTTCACTTTTGCCCAATATACTGTTTAACTGTCTACTGGGTTCGTCATATCAGTTAGTATAGTTTTCAGTTCTGGAATTTCTATTTTGTTCTTCAGTTATTTGGGCAAATGATCTAAGTTTACCGATGCTTTATTGAACATTTTAATCAAAGTTTAAAGTGTGGGATTTCATAACAAAAATAACTAGTCATTAGTGGGGGTCGTTGCTGGTTCCTTATGCTACTTTTCGATACCCTGGTAGTTCTAGATGTTGGACGTAATGTACATCAGATTATCTCGGCTCTGACAATGTGATTGCCCTTCATCCTGGATTCACCCTTTTCTATGACATAGATCATCTCATGACACCATGATGGAGCTCAGTCCCATCTATTACCCTGTAGGGGCACCAACTTAGGGCTTTTGGTGTTTTTCTAGAACCCTTCTTATTGGTACATCTTTAAATATAATTTTTGTTTCTCCAGCACCACAAAACTATCAAACCTTTTCCTCCTTTGTAAATCTCTTCTGTTTGGCTTCTTAGCCTTCTTGCCTGGGTCACTTCCTGTATAGATCGCTTTTGAGGAATCCTGGCAGCCAATACTGGTTTCACTTCTGTGTTATTTCCTTACATCTCTAACATTAACTTCTTAAGTTCTTGCTCCGAAATCTATTTTAACCCCAGCCCCATGCAATTGGCTATATCTCTGCTAACCTTTATCCTTCATAATAAATGCTGCCTGCCATCAGCCTCTTAACGTGCCAATAATTGACAAATGTCTTGTGGAAAATGTCAACATACCCCAAATTGGTCTCACCTCAGTGATCTTACCTTTCTGGACTCTGGCCTTTAAATCCTGTCTGCCACAGAAATGGTCACTTTGAAGCAGACGAATTTTGATACATCATTGGCTTTTCCCATTGCTTTTGGTTGGGAGTGTCGGTTCTCTATAAGCTACTTTATTTATTTTATTACAGTACTTAGAGGTTGAACCCAAGGCTTTGCACATACTTTTGCCGGTGCTCTACCACTGGGATGTACCCGTAGCCCATTTTTAAATTTTTTTATTTTGAGTAAGGGTCTCACTAAGTATGCAGCTTCCTCTGGCCTCAAATTCTCCATCCTCCTGCCTCCACCTCCCAAGTGGCTGGGATTATAGGCGTGTGCTGCTGCACCCAGCCAGGCCACTTCACTGATGTGATAGGCTCAGGTCTGCTGTGATACTCAGGATTCCTGTCCTCAGTTCTGATAGTGCTTGTCAATGTCTGCTTATTGTTGCCACTGAGCAATCAACTATGCCATTGCAAAAAGTAAATTATTATAAGTGACATTTCTTTCTTTTTAAAAACAATTTTGGAGTCTAGAGTTCTCATATGCTATCACTTTCTGTCTTCATTGCAACCCTATATAATGAAAATCATTATCTTCGGTCTATAAATGAGGCTTACCTGAAGCCATACCACTGTGGCATCTGATCTTTTCAGATCTTGGAAGCTAAGCAGGGTTGGACCTGGTTAGTACTTGAATTGGAGATCACCTGGGTAGGCTTGGGAGAAGGCCCTGGCAGCCCACTCCCAAAAAAGCAATCAGCCGTTGAAAACCCTATGGATAGCAGAGAAACACTGACAATAGCGCTGGGCATGGCGAGTGTCTTTGAATGTTTCCACTGTTGTATGTAGGGTTGCTATGAGTCGGACCTGCCTCCACGCCACCTAACACCACCACCACAACACAAATGAGATTATGGGTCTTTCAGGAGCAGGTAGGTGCATTGTTCAAGATGAAATAATTAAAAAGCACCATTGTTTGCCTCTAGGAAAAAAATCACTAGATGAGAAGTTTTCCAACTTCATATTACTTTTGTTGAAAGAGGATTTTGAATGTGGAAGAATTCTCAAATATGTCCATATATTTATGTCCTTCATCTCAGGGAATATGATGTGGCTCTTAGGTGTTGGAGCTCTGATGTTAAGAGACTTGAGTTCAAATTCAGAACTTTCTGCTGAATTATGATATGGCCCTTGGCACGTTGCCTTTTTAATCTTATATTTCCTCATTTGTAATGTGTGGAGAACAAACTCTCAGGTTAGTTAGGAGTGGCCAAAGAATCAAACATGAGGAGCCTAGATCATCACCTGCCACCTAGCGAGGGCTCACGTTAGCCATCATATTTAGTAATAACATTGTTCTTATTGTTGTTACTGGTACCTGTTGGCCAGTCCCAACACTTCTGGTATTTTTTTCCTTTTCTTCCAGGACTTCCTCTGTAACAATTAAGCTGTAGGTTTGCAGCAGTCTAGAAGTACTGCTCATAAACTATTTAGAAAACAGAGACTTGCATTTTATTGTCAGGGACAACGATGCCCTGTTTGTCCATGGCTAGAGTGGCAGGTCAATGAAAAAAAGGAAAGCCCTCCACTAGATGGATTGACACAGTGTCTGCAACAATGGGCTTACACATAAGTAACATTGTATGGCTGGCACAGAGTTGGGGAGTGTTTTGTTCTGTTGTACATAGGGTTGCTGTGAGTCATACCTGACTCAACAGCAGCTAGCAACAACAGAACTATGAATAACACTGGAATCTAGATTCTTGGAAAACAATGTTACTAAAACTATAAGCCCCTCCCTGCCTCCCTCCCTTCCTTCCTTCCCTCCTTCCTAGCATGAGGGGTGGAGTGGGGTGTTAAACCCAGGCTTCATGCATCCTCTGCAAGGACTCTACAACTGAGTTGCACCTCCTTTACCCCCAGCCTCTCTTTCATGCTTTACCTAGAAATAATATCTTGCTGAGTTGCTCAGGCTACCCTTGACCTCAAACTTGTGATCCTCCTGTCTCAGCCTCCCAAGTCACTGAGATTGCAGGTGTGCACCATGGCACCTGGCCTAGCTGTAAATCTCAACGTGTTTCATATTTTTTCTTTATGTGCATCTTGGGAAGTGAGGAGCCTCAAGGTTATTGACTGGAACAAGGGATTTTCTGTTGCCTCGTCTTTCAGCTGCTGGCTGAAGGCTTGCTTTATTTTCTGTGGCGGAAGGGTTTGCTTCTGATACCCTGGCACCACAGATGTGGCCGAGGGCATGTGAGACGCTGAAAGAAAGGAGATTTTTGGCATAAGTGCATGGTGAGCTTGGGGTGAAGGAGGAGTTGAAAAATACCAGCCTGGCACTCCACTCCAGGGAGACACCTGTGATTCAATTCATTAACTTCAAAAAGGAGAAAAGAAAAAAATCTTCATTTCCAAAGAGGACGATGCAGCCACACCAGCTTTTCTGCCATGAAGAGAGCTGTCGCAGAGCTTCTAGGAGAAAGGGATTCTTAGTATCAGGTGGATTTCCCCACACGGAAGCTGACATACAGTGGTGTGTCAGTCAGTTTATCTAAGGTTTGCTGCAGTAACATATCAGCCCCAAGGTCTTTGGTTACAGTCACAAAGGTTTATTCCTCACTCATATCTCAGTTCATTTTTGCATCAGCTGTAATTATCCTATCCAACGTATCTGCTTGGACCCAGGCTAATAAAGAACTGTGCCTGTGTGTGGCATTAATAATTTTATATTGTTGTTAGGTGCTGTCAAGTTGGTGTCCGACTCATAGTGGCCCTATGCACAACAGGTGAAACACTATCATCAGTGCTTCTCTATTCACAGGGTTTTCAATGGGAGATGGATTTTTGGGAGTGGGTTACTGGGTCCTTCTCCCAATAATTTTATAGTACAGAGAAAAGAGAGCACGGTCCAATACAACACACATACACACTCTTATAACGTGCTTAATTGTGTTTATGTGACGCTTTTGTGTTTATCTCGTTGGCTAAAGAAAGTCATGTGGGTGATGGGGATGATGATGGTGGAGTGGAGAATATGATCTTTTGCCAAGGAAAGCCAGTGGGTATTTCCATCCTATAATCCACCACAACGATGAATTTAGTTTGTCCACAAAGGAAGGGATTGGATGCCCGGGGGGCAGGGGTGGTGGTGTGTGTGTAACTGGAGAAAACTTGAATTTTAATTGCTGGTGATTGGGCTCATTAATCTTTGCGGCTTGTAAGAGATGTTCTTCTCTAGTCCTCCTCCTGCAGTCTGCAGTCCTCCTGGCACAGCCTCATCTGGTGTCTGTCAGTCACGAGGAGTCCTCCATACTGTTGCTTCCCAGTGCTTCTCTGGACTCCGAGTTGCAATAGTTGGTAGCACGGCATGGGTCTTACATGCGTGGTTCCTTTGGTGAGCAAATAAAGGCTTGAGTGGTCAGGTACAATCATGGGGGTGTGAGTGGAGCCAGGAGGTCCTGCTGCCTGAGTCCCCCTGATCCTTACAGTCTGTTCAGTGAAGAAAGCCACGCTTTCATTTTATGGAGCAGACTGGAACCAGGGGCTAAAGTTTCTTTGAGCTTCCTTTTATGTTTCTTTCTTTTGGTAATGGCAGCCCTGAGGTGGAATAACGACTGCCATAGGTGGCTTAGGAGCCTCCTGCACTCAACTTCCCATAGTCACCTGGGAGTACCGTTTGTTTTCAAAACTCCAAGCCTTTAGATCTATGCCCTTCCGACTGTTGGGTTTTGTGGGGCTAGTCTTACTGGTGAACTCCTACTCATCCTTTTTTATTGATAGAATGCAAAATATGTCCTCCCCACCTATAGGTTATCACTCACATTGTTTAAGTACCATATAATCTTTAGGCCTGCAGCCGTAGCCCTGTGGTATCCGATCCCGTCAGATCCAGAAGCTAAGCAGGGTCGGCCTGGTTAGTCCTTGAGTGGGAGACTGCCTGGGAACACCAGGGGCTGTAGGCTTGGGAGAAGGACACAGCAACCCACTTCCAAAAATCAATCCGCCATTGAAAACCCTATGAATAGCAGAGAAGCACTGACAATAGTGTTTCACCTGTTGTACGCAGGGTCGTTATGAGTTGGATCCTGACTCGACGGCACCTAACAACAAGAACAACAGTCTTTAGAGACAAAAACAACTTCAGGGACCCAGAAGTCATCATAATTAATGTTTTAGTGTCTCCTGCTTCAGAGTTCTCTCTGTGAATTGTTGTCAGCCATTTAAAATGATATCATGATATATTTAACACTCACAGTGCCGTTGTTGACGGGGAGGTCTCTGGTGACAGAGGACCTGGGATCACAAGTTGGCTTTGCTACGCACTAACAGGTGGTCGTGAGCAGATGACTGGGACTTTTTAAATGTTTCCTGATCAGTGTAACGATCATTTTAGTTTTCTCTTATGAGTGTTAGGATTGACTGTTTTTTAATAAAGTTCTTAGAGTTCTGCTTGATATATACTAAGGACTTAATGGCTATATTTTTTCTTGATAACATACTAGGTATATTTCTATATACTAGGTATTCTTCTATGTCTATGTATCTACATTCATGATCGATGCCACAGTTTTTAGTGAAATAATTACATTACAATAACATTGTATGACATACCTTTTTAACCAGTTTCCTATGATAGAATATTTAGGAAGCTTCCAATTTTTAAAGCTATTATGGTGAAAAACATGCTATTATATGTTTATGTAGGAGGAATTCCTAGAATTTGGATGAGTGGGTCAAGTATATATACCCAGTGTTATAAATTTTGCGATCAGTTTTTGATGCTTTTTTCTGTGATACTATCTGAAAGTCTCTGAAGGTTCTTTGAACCGTTGGTTCCACTTGGTTTTATTGTTTTACTTAATGCTGTTTATTTAGTAAGTTGGAAAAGTCTTCAAATTTTCATACAAATTTCTTTTAATTTGAGCCGAACAGAATGTTTAAAATTTTACCATAGTTATTTTTTTTTGCCTTTTTTACAGGGGCAAATACACTCACTTAAGTCTATTTTCTATTGGCTGCTCATGTTTTTCTTTTTCTGCCCCCTTCCCTCTTCTACTTTCTCTCTGATAGAAATATGGCTTCCTTTTTCCTTGTTTTTAATCTCTGATACATCACAGTTGGAATATAGAAATATATAAAGGAGGTGATGAATTTTCCTCTGGAACTGTGTTCTAGACAACTATTAACAGCTTGTCGATCATTCAAGATTTGTCATTGGCTCCCCAGCACTGGCATGCGTTTGACTCTCTTAGACGGTGTTAGGATCACGGTGTGTTCCATATGCTGAAACTTGATACCTCAATCTGATAGAGGTGAGAGCTGGGACCTTTAGGGGGTAATGAAGTTATGGGATGGCGTTCTCGTGAATGGGCTTAGTGCTCTTAGAAGAGGTGCAAGATTGCCGATCACCCCTTCCGCCATGAAATGACCCAGTAATAAGCACCGTGTCTGAAGCCGAGAGTGAGCTTCTACCGCACACAGCATCTGCTGGGCCCTGCTCTTGCCTGCCCAGCCTTCAGAACTGTGAGAAGTACATTTCAGTTATTTATAAAGTGCCCAGTCTACAATATTTTGTTGTAGTGGCCCAAATGGATGAAGACAGAAGTCAAAACACAGATTGCTGGGGGTTCTGTGCCTAAAATTTGTGATTCACTAGGTTTGGAATAGGGCTGGGGTTTAGCTCAGTTGGTAGGGTGCTGCCCTGCACTCTTTGAGCTCCTGGGTTCCATCCTGACTGTAAAAGATGGGAGAAGGACCCAGCAGCCCACTCCTGAAACAATCACCCATCAAAAACTCTACAATTAGCAGAGAAGCACTGACAGTGCCGGGCGTGGTGCATTGTCGGGGAGTGTTTCCTTATGTTCTACATTGGGTCCTTATGAGTCCAACGTGACTCAATGGCAACTAACAACAGCTGCAATAGGTTTGGAATGAGTCTGAGGATTTGCCCTTCTGACAAGTTCCTAGGTAGTGAGGCTGCTGGTCTGGGTGGCACATCTTGAGAACTTCTGTTCAAATTACCCATGTGGTCAGTAACTGACTGTCTTTCGCTTAATTTATCATGGATATTATTTCCTGTAGCCCTGCCCCACAATAATATTCAACGTAGTATGTCTTGTTCCTTTGTGCTGGTGTGCCCTAGTTTATTTGATGTAGACATTTAAGTTGCTTGCAGTTTGAAAACTTATGACGGTAGCAATGAACCAAAATATCCCTGCTCCTATCTGTCTGTGTACGTGGGGAGGTCTTGTAGGAGCATTTCTCAGAAGCGGAATTGCTCGTACATGGACATGCAGACATAGAATTTGGGCACATTGCATTGCCGTCCAGAAAGATTATACTATTATTACATCTGCTTGTCAAGTGTCAGAGCTCCTGCTCCAGACCCCCTGACCAAAGACAAAAAGGAGATGAAATATATTTCTAATTTTAATTCTTTTGTTCACTGTGATGTTCTACGTTTTAAATGTTTATTGGCCTTGGACATTTTTCAGACTTTTTTATTTGTTCATTTTTTATTCTTACTGTTTTATAAAGGTAAGTTATTTAATCATAAATACTCAGCCATTATAATATAGGTTGTAAGTATTTTTTACAGTCTACCATATAATTCTCTGCCGTTTGCGATGGAAAGAGAAACCTAATTCATCTTTTATTTTATGTATATGTACATAACTTTGTTTCATGTTACTTTCCCATTTGATTTTATACTCCAGAAAAGCTTTTTCCCATCTGATACCATTTGCTCTTTCAGTTATTCCACAGATAATTTTTGCTCAACAACCATGCACTAGAAACTTTTCTGGCACTGGTTGTTGTTGTTGTTAGGTGCTGTCGAGTCGGTATCCGACTCATAGCGATCCTCTGTACAACAGGGGAAACACTATTGTCAGTGCTTCTCTGCTGTTCATAGGGTTTTCAATGGCGGATTGATTTTTGGGAGGGGGTTGCCAGGTCCTTCTCCCAAGCCTACAGCTTCTGGTGTTCCCAGGCAGTCTCCCATCCAGGTACTAACCAGGCCTGACCCTGCTTAGCTTCCGAGATCTGACGGGATCCGATGCCACAGGGCTAAGGCTGCAGGCTTCTGGCACTGGAGGTAAACAATTAAAAAATCCTGCCCTTGTGTAGCTTGCTCTATAATGTTAACAGACAGATGGTAAACAAAATTATTAAGAAAGAATTGACATAATATTTTTGAAGCTAATTAGTGCTGTGGAAGAAAACCAAGTGGGGAAAGCTGATATGAATGTTTGCTTAGATCTTATTCCATTTTTATAACCTCATTTCTCATTTTTCAAATTTTTATCCATTTACAGATTCTATCTGAGTGAGACCTGCAGTGTTGTATAAAATTTTCTTTTATCTAAATTTATTTGTTGAATATGTTGAACACATTCTCTTCCTACATCTAAGCTATCAGATGTAGGCCTACTGAACACTTAGGAATTTGGGGCTGTTTTCCTTCTTTTCTATTCCACGCCATTGATCTGCCTCTGCTGTGGTCTCAGTGTACGTGAGAAAATTCAACAGCATTTCTTTTATTGCTTCTTTATGCGATATTTGATTCATTAACCCTGAAGCATCTCCTTCCTAATTCTTTTTCCATATATTTTGAGTTACTCCGATCTGCTTGTATTTGCAGGTGAGTTTCAGAATCATGTTATCAAGTTCCATATCAAACCGCTCTGGAATGTTACTTAATAGTATTAATTTTGCAGATTAATGCTCAAGGACTTAAAATCAATACAGTATTGAGTTGTGCCATTCAGGGACGCGGATCGTATAATAATGTATCCCATTATCTTTATATTCTCCATCGAAATGCTGTGAATCGTTTTCATCTGAGTCATGTGTATTTCTCTGCAAAGTTATTCCAGGATGTTTTAATGCACACCTCCAGCGGTGCCTTCTGCCTGTGCCCCCACAGAGTTTCTGGCACCATGCAAGTTACTGTCAATGTGTCGGTTTCCTCATCTGTAGACTTAGTATAAAATTATATGCACCTCAGGGAGATGGAATGAGGACTATGTTAGTCATAGTTGTAGGCACATTAATGTGAGTACATTTTATTTTCCTTGATTCTTTGTTCTTTTTGAGGATTTCCTGGTGGTAATTTCCGTGACTATCTGTAATCTACAGAACCCACTACAAAAGCACTTTTCACGGGTTTTCTCTTTCTTCATTTTTCTTTCGCATCCAGAAGCGGCAGCTTCAGTTTGTTGTGCTCATCGAGGCGATAAGATTGTCCCACATTGTCAGTTCCGTTCTTTACCACCTTTTTGTGTTTTTGTTCCGTAAATCACCCTGTCTTTCCTTGAACTAATTCTTTAGCGCTCTCAGCTTTCTCTTTTCTCCCTCCGTAATTGCCTCATGATTTCCTCCCGCTCTACAGCCTATGTTTTCTATGATTTCCTTGAGAGTGAAAAGCAGATGGTGTCTAAAATTTCCTGAGAAAATTCTCTTGGAAATGAGCTCTTCCTCTGCTGGTGGTATGTTATATTTAAATCCTTCTTCAAAGCCTCTTGTGTTGGCAGAGGTGATATTTGCTGTCTTTAAGACTTAACCTTGAATGTGGAAAACCATATCCTGTCCTGTTCTTTGCCCCTAAATTGCACAACATTTTTTTCTGGGGTTTTACTCTGTTCGCCCTGTGCTATGGGGATCCTTACCTTTGATCTTATGAGATTATTGAGGATGACTTGATATAATGCCGTCTATGTGTTTTTTTCCTTCCTTCCTTCCTTCCTTCCTTCCTTCCTTCCTTTCTTTTTTTTGCAGTACTAGGGGTTGCGCTTGCATGCTTTGCAAGTGTTGGACCACTGAGCTGTACCCTCAGCCCATTTTTTAACTTTTTGAGATAGGGTCTCACTAAGTTACGCAGACTACCTCTGGTCTTGAATTTGCGATCCTCCTGCCTCCGCCTCCCTAGCCGCTGGGATTACAGGCGTGCGCCACTGCACCCGGCTCCTTCTATGTGTTTCATCCGTCAGCTTATGCACAATAATGGCATTTACTACTTGTTGGCTCCTATTGCTGTTCTTTTGGCATTTTGTTAAGCTGGAGTGGAGGTGACATGGGGTACCATCACCAGATCAAGGACACCTTGATCTTCGGAGGGTGTGGAGGGGCCGGGAGCAAGGGCAGGTTGGCCGGCCCCTTCTCCAGCTTTGTTAAGGCTCCAGAGCTGGTGTCTGTCTGGTGGGCAGTGGGCGTATGCAGGATGACTAAGTTGGCACCCACTCTCAGTGCTCCTGGCTACGAACGTGGCATTGGGCCTGACCTCTGCCACCTGCCTTCGTTTCTCTGAGACAGAGGTTGCGACAGTCTCTTGATGCCCCGCGGATCACCTCTTGATGGCAGTACTTTCCAGAAACGGAAGCCGTCTGTGGCCACTCACTGCTGATTATTACCACATGCATTGTGCTTGGCTTCTCGCCTGGAAGGATGGGGAGTGGATGGTCTTCTCTTCTGGATGTGGCGCTGGTTCCGAGTCCCCCTGTTCTGGCTTTTGTCTGCTCGCTTCGTCTGGGTGTGTGACTGCTCACGTGTGCGCGTCCTCACAGAGGCAGGAGGTGAAACCCATTCCCACGACTCTGTTTCCTTCACACTGCCCTACTCAGGAAATGCTTCTGCGAGGAGAGTAGGTGCTCCAACTATGGAACCCCTGTGCCAACTGTATACCATGGCATGATGGTCATTAACACACAGATATATTTACTGAAATCTTTCTCTAAATTGGCTTCTCTATAGAGTTTAGACTGCTCTGATTTATTGTTTTGTTACCCTGGAGTCTGATCTCGTCAGATCTCAGATGCTAAGCAGGGTTGGGCCCGGTTAGTCCTTGGCTGGGAGACTGTCTGGGAACACCACGTGCTGTAGGTTTGGTAGTAGGACCTGACAACAATGCTTATTTAAAAATTTTAATTAGCATATATTAATTATACAAAGAGATTTCATTATGACATTTCCATACATTGATATGAGGTGTATTTCAGTGATAGAGCACTTGTCTAGCATATGTGAGGCCCTGAGTTCAATCTCCAGTGCCCTTGAGACTTGCATGACTCATAGCCACCCTCATAGGGTTTTCAATGGCTGATTGTTTTGGGATTGTTTCAGGGGTGGGCTGCCACATCCTCTGCCATTTTTGCAGTGCTGAAGATTGAACCCAGAGCCTCAAAGAGCACAGAGAGGAACTCTACCAACTGAGCTAAACCCCAGCATATATATGATATAAGCACTGACATAGGGCAGGGCATGGCACAGTGTCAGGGCATGTTTCCTTCTATTGTACACAGGGATATATATATATATATATATATATATATATGTATATACGTATATACGTATATATATATA
>VMDO01040033.1:0-12247 GCA_007922755.1 Pedetes capensis
TTGTTTCATGACCCTGCAATGCCATATAATTTATAAAGTCATCTCAAATTTTAGGGATATTCTTAAATATGTTCAATTAAAGGAACATGGGTATACTATAGGCAATATTTTGGTATAAGTTTATAGAATTGAAACATAAAAATCTAAATAATGTGTATATAATAAATAGTACCCTTTTTTGTTCTTTGGGCAACAGATAATGAATGATAAATTTGATAATTTTTTTACTGTTTTCCAACCAACTACCTAACAACTGATATGAACATTAGTCATGTTAATGAAACTGGTTAACTATTTTTGCAATATTTGTGCCTTAAAGAGACTTATCCTTCTTTTTACTAAGATAAAAAGGAAAACTCTTTATTTCTCTAAAAAGAAATGAAAAAAATTCACATGGACAAAGTGGAATCATGCCAGTTATAGAATAATAAATCTTGTCTTGAAATCTTAAAAAGTAAAATAAATGACATAAGCAATATCTGTAAACTTTACTTCTTCAAAAAAACTTTCTATTACTGACTTTGCAGTCAAATAATACACATTCTTCTAACAATTGGTGTTAGCTGTAAAATATATCTGTTCTTAATTTGTAAAGAAGCTAATGGTTCATTATATGCCATCAACACCAAATACATTAGCCATTTAATAGAAACCAACAATGTGTTATATTTGTAGGATAAGAACTAATTAAGGAAAAGAAATTTGTGATTTCCACCCTAATATATTGCATCAGAAAAGGAAGATCTGGAGAAATAAAGTACCCAATGTAAGAGTTAAAACAGGAAAAAACTGAACCCACCTTAGGAAGCTAATTTGCAAGATTTTTGATGGAACTATACAATAACACTTAGCTTTGAGCAACTTAAAATCATTGTCAGCATCCTGAGAGCCCAAAGAGTATAAGTTCCCCTATGAGGTAAGAGCATTATACTAAGTAAAAGAATAAAAAGGGATTTAAGAAATGCTCCCTATCCTTGGTGAATTTTAAGTTTACTAACCAGGGAGAGCCTGCAGCCTTACTAATGTGGCATCCAATCCCATCAGATCTCAGAAGCTAAGCAGGGTCGGGCCTGGTTAGTACTTGGATGAGAGACCACCTGGGAACACCAGGTGCTGTAGGCTTGGGAGAAGGGCTTGGCAACCCACTCCCAAAAACAATCAGCCATTGAAAACCATATGAATAAAGTCAGGCATGATGGTGCATGCCTGTAATCCCAGTGGCTTGAGACGCGGATGTAGGAGGACCTCTAGTTTGAGACCAGACGCACTCTGTGTAACTTAGTGAGACCCTGTCACTATAAATATAGTAAAATATTTATATATTCTAAAAATAGAATAAAGTAAAAAAAAAAAGGGCTGGGTGTGCAGCTCAAAGCATGCAAGCCCAAGGCCCTGGGTTCAACCCCTGGTACCACAAAAGTTAAATGAATAAACAAACTAACTAACTAACAAACAATGAATAGCAGAGAACCACTGACAATAGTGCTTTGTCTGTTGTATGTAGGGTCGCTATGAGATCAGCTTCACCGTGGGTGCTATGATTAATTTTTGATGGCTTGCTGGAGTGCTGAATAGTAAAGGAATTTCCTACAATGCCAAAGTTTTACAGGAGCTGGGCACCATGGCCCTTGCCAGTCATCCCAGCAACTGGGTAGTCTGAGGCAGGAGGATCATGAGTTTGAGTACAGACACAACCTACAAACTTAATTGAGTTCCTGTCTCAAAATAAAAATAAATTAAAAATAAGGGAAAGCTGGAGTTGCAGCTCCATGGTGCGCATTTGCCTACCATACATGAGACCTTGGGTTCAACTCCCTTGTATGGCATAGGGGTCCCTTGTCATTTTCATTTTGTTCATTTTCATTTATTGCCACTGAGATGTGAGAGAACAGACATACCTCACGGATAGATGAGTGTTCACAGGTCATGGAGTCGGAGAGCCTGGCATAAGAAAGATAAATATACTGAAAAATATTCATAATTAGACACAAATCCATGTTTGTACACAGCAATACCTAGTGAGAGGTAAATATATTGCTATGCATGTGAATATATTAATGGATATTTAGATAGATCACACATGGAGTATTCTACATCAAAAATACTAAGGGGAAATTTTATTGAAAAAGTAGAAACTAACAATGGGCTTAAATATAAATAAGATTTTGTGCCTGACACAGAATTGGGGAGTGCTTTTTTCTGTTGCACATAAGGTTACTATGAGTTGGACCCAACTCGACAGCACCTAACAACAACAATCTGTTCTAATGGGAGAAGGGTGTGTCAACCCACTCCCAGTGCAACCCTGAAACAATCAGCCATTAAAAATTCTATGAATAGCAGAGAAGCACAGTGTTGGGAAGTGTTTCGTTCTGTTGTATACAGGGTTGCTATGAGTCGGCACTTATCAACAACAACAATCTGTTCTACAGGAAAGGGTGTTGTGTTGCTATTAGGTGCCATTGAGTCAGTGTCCAACTCATAGAGACCCTATATACAATAGGCAAAATACTATTGTTAGTGTTTCTCTGGTACTCATAGAGTTTTCGATGGCTGGCTGTTTTTTGGGAGTGGGTTGCAGAGTCCTTCTCCCAAGCCTACAGAACCTGATATTCCCAGCTAATTTCCCATGCAAGCACTAACCAAGCCCGACCCTGCTTAGCTTCCACCATCTGATGGATGGGACATAGTAGTACAGCTACAGGCTCACGGGAAAGGGCAGCATTGAAATAAATGAAGTAAAAGTTACAAACAAGATGAGCCAGACTGAGTGACAGCAAAGTTGGACTATCCATGGTTTGTACTAGTATGGATGAACAGTTCAGAATGAAGTCGGAACTTTTAACAGAACCATAGAGAATATAGAATGCCAGGATCATGACTGTGAAAAAACTGTCTTATGCTTTTAGGGAATAACATGATTTTTTAACAAGCAACTGTATTTCAGAAAGAGTAGCTCTCGAAAGTACATAGGAGAACTTCTGGAAGCTCAAGGAAAATAAGAGCTACCTAAAATCAAATTCCTGCATAGATACTCAAAATTCTATCCAGAACATTAAGACAATATTTTTAAACAACATAGAAAGAATGAGTTTTAAAAACTGGAGGAGGAAGAGGGTCAACCCGGACTTGGTGCCACAGAGCTTTCTATTACTCCAGACCTCATTCCTAAACTGGTAACTTAATGAGTGGCTCCTGATAAATGGGTCACAACAGCAAGCTCAAATGTGCTAAGTGTGGGCTCCATGAGGTGTTATTCGCTATTGGCTCTGAGACAACATTAGTCTATAGGGACTCAAAGTGCCACATTGGTTCATCAGTCAGATGGAAATTTCTAGAGATCAGGAATATTTGGAGTGTTGCAAGTTCTGTCTTATGAGTCCAGCACACCTGAAGGACCATTCTGAGCACTTATTATTTGGAAAACACACTATGTTATTGGCAAAATTCTCACACTTATGTGGGGGGCAGCAGGAGCTATTAGAGTATTTTTAGCAAAAGATAACTGCGTCTCCAGAATACAAAAAAAATCATAGAGAAATTCCAAATATTAATAACAAAAATAAAACAGACTGGGATGTTAATTCCTATCATATTTCCATACACCTAAACATTTTGACTGATACAAGGGCTTAATGAATCCTGAAAAGCGAAAGTAGATTACCATAATCTTTATTAGAGAGTGATGTCAATCACAGCACCCATTGAAAATGTGGTATAAACTGCTGGAGTCTCTTGCATTTTGTACACATGAACTAGTGAATGCTTTTTTCTCAATCGCAATTTATAGACAATTGGAAGAAGACAATTGAAGAACTTCATCTGCAGGAACAACAGCACACCCTCACTGATTTATCTCAGATGTATTTATATTCTCCTTATCGCTGTCATTATCTGCAGAGACCTTGTATACCAGAGAATAGCACGGTAGCATTTAGCATCATTGCATTATGCTCAATAGACCTGGTGAAGTAGTATTCTGTTAGTAAGACTTGGTAGATGTATGCATGTCAGCAGTTGATAGACAAATTCCGTGAAAAGTCATGCAGTGTCATTACGATTGTGAGTGTTCAGTGTTCTAAATATGTCAAAATATTTTCTGTGCAAGACAAGTAACAATACCTTTTAAGTGTGGCTAAGCACGTTGAACATAAAAGATTAACTCGAAAATTTCCATCTTACTAAATTTTTTAATGTTTTCCTTTATGGCAGAGATCAGAATTTTTTTTCTGTAAAAGTTCAGATAATACATATTTTGTACTTGTTCTTCTTATTATCTCCTTGACAACTATTCTACTCCTCCATCGTAGCATGGAACAGCCATAGACAACCAGATAATGAATGATGTGTCTGTGTTCCACTAAAATTTTATTGATAGGTTGAGAAGGCCTTATTTAGCATGAGATCTGTGTTTTGTTGAACCTTGATTTATAGTATGCCAAGAAGTTCCAATATCCCAAGGTTATTGACTATAGGATCTAGATATAAATAAACCAGCCTCTCCCATAGAAGAAATGGAAGCCAACAGAATGTAAGACTGGTTGATGCAGTCTTTAGAGACTAATCTCCCTGGTCTCAGGAATGGGGTACACTATCAAATATTTAGAGAACTTTTTAATAGTTAATACTCTGAATAAAGAGGATTAAGTCTCAAAATTTTTAATGTATAAGGTTCTTATGGAATGAGAGCATGCATGCACAAACACAAGAGACACTATGCTATTAATTGTTAGGGAGTACATGTTCAAGACATTTCTTCAAAATTTCAATGCTTCCTCCTTTCTAGCCAGATGGGCATTTTAAAAATAATTTTTACTTCCTCAAATGACCCTATAAATTTTTCTGTTTCTCTGAAAAAGCTGTATATTCCTCTTAAATTTCACAGATCTAAATATGTGATATCTATGATATCTATGACAATCAGTACCCTCCAAAGGAAATTTTCCTCATATATCAGGTGAACAATTAAACAATCACCTCCTGTGTGTGTATATACTTGATTGTGCTTCTGTCTTGTTCCCTTGCTCATCAGCGTTGTCTGTTTTAAATTATAGGTATAGATCATAGCACAAGTTCCCATGCATTTATATTGCATTGAATACAAGAGATGATTAGAATAATGTTCTTAAATATCAGTACAGCCCTGATGATTGTGATTTTCTGTGTCAGGGACCTCTCAACTTGACAAAGGGGAAGGTAAGGTCATCATTCAACCTCTAGACAGACCTTACAATACTTCAATCATTCCCAGACAGATAACAAATTCCTCTCCCCCACTTCTGCTGGGGACATTGTGAGTTGCTTATTACTTCTCTTTTGAAGGCAATTGATTTTTTCTTATGTATTCCTTGTCATCAATACTGTCTGAGTCATGTTAATGAACTTTCCTTATTACAAACTATTTTATTTTTGCTTTAATGATTTTTCTTTTCCAAACACATAATGAGTGTCGGGAATCCTTAATCCATGCCCTTGCCTTCCATTTGGAGTTTTTGTTTGTTTTGTTTGGGTTTTTAAACATTGGGTTTTGTTTGTTTGTTTCTTTGTTTTGTTTTGTTTTTTTGGTTTGTTTTTGTAGTACTGGGAGGTTGAAGCCAGGACCTCATTCATGCTATACAAGTGCTCTACCACTAAGCCACACCCCCAGCCTCTTTTCAATTTTTTTAAATTTTGAGATAGAGTCTCACTTGTGCAGGGGCACTAGCCTCAAACTCATGACCCTCCTGCCTCAGCCTTGCCAGTCACTGGGATTATAGGCATGTGCCACTAAGCCTGGACCCATTTCTGGTTTGTGTAACTTGTTATTGTTGTTAGATGCCGTGGAGTCGGTATCGAACTCATAGCAACCCTACGTACAACAGGCAAAACACTATTGTCAGTGCTTCTCTGCTGTTCATAGGGTTTTCAATGTTGGTTTTCAATAGTGGGAGTGGGATGCTGGGTCTGTCTCCCAGGTTGCCAGGTCTGTCTCCCATTGCGTAACTCAGGGCAAGTTATTCCCTTCCCAAGCCTTCCCTTTCCGTCTATGAAAGAAATGCAATGCTGCTTATGTTCATATTATGATACTTTCAAAATTCATGAAGTCTCTTCATTGATATTAAACTACTTGCTCTTTCCTGAAAAGTTAAATATATCTATCCATGAAGTGAGAAGAATTGCTTAGAGATGTAGTAAATTGATATTTAATCTTTTTCTTACTAAAATATATCTCAGGTAGAGCCTGTATTACATGCCAGTTTTTAAATATTATAAGGCTGTGTTAGACAATGTTGACCTCTTCATCCTTTTGCATTTCTTTGATTTCCATGACATTGCATTATATTTCCAGCCACTCATCTTTAAGTGTTTCCTAGTCACCCTACACTGCCTGCAGCCATAGTCCTGTGGCATCCAATCCTGTCAGATCTCGGAAGCTAAGCAGGATCAGGCCTGGTTAGTACCTGGATGGGAGACCACCTGGGAACACCAGAAGCTGTAGGCTTGGGAGAAGGACCTGGCAACCCCCTCCCAAAAATCAAGCTGCCATTGAAAATCCTATACACAGCAGAGAAGCACTGACAGTAGTGTTTCCCCTGTTGTACAGAGGGTCGCTATGAGTTGGATACCGACTCGACGGCACCTAACAAAAACAACAACAGTCACCCTACACAATCCCCTTGGACAGAATAATCCACACACAGGGTCTGGAGGGCCAACTGTACATTGACAACTGCTGATCTACATCTCTGGCCCCAATCTCTCCACAGCTGACCCCTCCATCTCAAGGGCCTGCTCAATACCTCCAAGCAAATGTGCCTCAAGCACCTCAGCTGAGTGCTGAACTCATCACACCCCCACCAGTATTCGGTTCTGTGTTCTCTATTTTGCCTGTGCTTATTAAATGCCACCATGATTCATCCAGTTGCTCAAGTCGAAATCCTGTAAGTCATCTTCTAATCTTCCCCTTCTCAATTCCTAGATCCAGTGAGTGTCTCTGAAGAACCTGACCAATGTAAGATGAATATTTTTGCTTTTTGTACAGTATAACTGGCCCCTGTGGGCAAACTCCACCCAAAACAGAACACAGTGTTGGGGCCATGAGAGAACAAGTTCAGGGATTCATTTTGTACAGGGAGAATTCACATGTAAATGATGTATTCTCCTCTGACTTTCAAATTTACCTCCAGGCTAAAAAAATAGTGAAATGACCTAAGTGAATTCTCTTCCTGTTAACTGGAGGTGTTTCCCTCAGCTTAATATGGGAATATTTTAATCAAACTCAAATAAAAACTCGTAGCTGAGCTTGGTGACCCACACCTGTAATCTCAGCACTTGAAAGGCAGAGGCAGAAAGATCTCAAGTTTGAGGTCAGCCTGGGCTATACACCAAGACCCTTTCTCAAAACAAAACAAAACAAAACATACAAACAAAAGAAGTGTTTACTTTTATTTGGGCTGAAACAATATACACTTTGGTCTAATTCTGGTTGTTTGGAAGAAACAATCTTAGAGATCCTCTGAGATTTATGTCTGTGCTAAATATGAGAATTATAAAAAAAATCTACTTCTTATTATACTCCATTACTTTCATAATGTCCTCAATGATCTACTCCATGGCAAGTGACTATGAAAATGTTAAAAAGCAAATTATAAAGCTTTGGGCTACAACATAATCTCTTTACCTTATCTGAAGTTTTATTTTTCCCCCACTGTTAATAAGAGGAATTTATCAGAAAAATATTTTTACAAAAACATGTATGAAAGTACATTTAAAGGTATTTTTTACTTTAAAATGTCAGATTATAACTGCATATTTATGAGGTACAGTGTGACATTTCAGAGAGAGAGAGAGAGAGAGAGAGTATAGTGTGTAATGATGAGATCAGGGTAATTGGCCGCCTATCCATCACTTCACATGTTTATCATTTCTTTGTGGTGGTGTCAGTCAGGCATGAGAACCAAGCCAGAATGGGTTGCCAGGGAACAAAAGTACCACAAGCTAATTCCATTAAGTTTATCATTAGCCATGAGGAATTCTTGCAAAAGAGCCACCAGACCAGATCATGGAGAAGCTCACACCATATTGATATCAAGCAAAGAATCCCAAGAAAACCCGTTCTACACTAGATGCACCCTAATGTTTTCTAGACTCCCAGATGAACACAAAAACCACTAATAAGACCCATCTTCAGCCATTAGGCTGCTGACTCTACCTTGAGAAGCCAGCTCTGTGGTCTCCTTCACTGTTTCTCTTTAAAAACTCACTCCTCTTTCTACATTACAAACTGACTCCTGATCTTTACTTGCCTGCCATTCCTTGTTAAATTCTTCTTAACAAGAGAAAAAGAAACAAGGACAATTTTCCCACAATAGTGCAAAATCCTCTCTACTAGGTATTTTGAAATACAGGACTATTGCCAACCATAGTTACCCTTCTGTGCTATAGAACACTGGAACCTATTCTTTTCATCCATTGTACATCTTTTTAACCATCCTCTCTGCAACTACCTCTTCCACACCCTCCCCAGCCTCTGATAGACACTATTCTATTCTCTACTTCTTTGTAAGAAACTTTTTAAGCTTTCTTATATCAGTGAATGAAAATACTTTTACATCTGCAAATGGTAGCCACAATGAACAGGATTTTGTTTTCTTTTTTAAAAAAACATCTTACAAAGTGCTTATTAGGTGCTAATAGTAGATGGATTTCTACATAAGTTATAATTATTAACTTCTTTAATCCTCCGAGTAAGTCTATAAAACAGATGCCTATATAATCTGAAAAATGGAATCTTGAGTCTTTTAGAAATTAAGAAATTAAGATTATCAGAGAGGTAGATTGCCTAGGACTCACAGCGAATAAGAAGTCCAGCTGGAACTCACACCCTGGCCTTCTCACAGCACAATGCCAAAATCATACCATCGTTAATCTGACTTCCATCAGACTTCACACATAAACAGAATATTCTATATTTCTTGGTAAATTTTCAGGATAGCCAACTTATCTTATATGAAGTGTTAGATATATGGTCAAGCACTATAAAAATCTTCACAACCTGTATGCAAATCTCTTCCTTTATATTAGGCACAGGAGAAATGGTTTTCTTGCACTCCAAGTATCTGTCAGAAATTAATTCTTAGAAGATCTATTTCTGTCTTAAATCTAACTTCAACAAGATCAAGGTGATATTCAAAGATGAGAAGAATGTTTAGAAATGTCTCTGAATACAACAGCCCTAGAGATGAAATACAGTCAGTATTCCTGAAAAGACTCACAAAGAAGGGACATTTTGCCCTAAAAAAATAGAAGTGTTTGCAAATGCAGAACCCATGAATTATCAGTTCATAAAGAACTGCATAGCACTGTGTAAAATGATCATGAACAGAAACTGACCAGGTGGCTTTAAATGAATTTGGGGAATATTGTTATAAACATCAGGTGTGTTTGGATGTTCTGTGAAAGATATCCAACAAGAACATTTACGTGAAGGCAATGATTTTACCATATGTTCTTAAGGATGACATATGTCCTACAACAAATGAATTTTGAGGACAATGTTCCAGTTTTATAAATATTTCCCACTCATAAACTCTTTGATTTCTCAATGCAACCATACAGGAGCTAGACTCATTCTGTGAAATTAGGCAACAGTACTACCTAAGTAATTTGGTGAATAATATGCTAACAGAATCAAATGGGTAAAATACAAGTATATAGAAATACTTAAAATAGACAAAAGTAGGCATACAATACTAACAAAAATATTTATGATATCCTACTGTTTAGTCCTTAATGTTCATTTAAACTGAAAATATAGAGTTGTATGGCTTTTATTTATTTTACATTTCTTATACCCACCATTTTTGATAAATAAAATTAGTTAAACCAAACACTTCAGATTTATTTTGTCATTGTCAACTAAATTTTAAGGAGTCAAATTAGGTTTATTTAGTTTCTTATTGAAGATATCTTATAAAATCACCTCAGAACTGATGGATAAGGCTAAGCTCTCTGGCCATTCCTGCCTTCTACCCAGAAGTGAATGAGTAACTCTTATATGTCACTTCTGTAATTCCTGTAACTGCTGCCACAAGACTGGAAGCTCCTCTCTTTATCCTGAAGAGGCTAGAAAGTTGAGTGTTCCATACGTGTGAGAGCTTCAGAATAGTGGAACAAGGTCACAAGTGAGTCAGCATGGCCTGTTGTATAAATATAATAACACCAGGTTAATCAGCTCCATTAAAGTTTGACTTGACTTGATGGCACCTAACAACAACAACAGCAAACTAAGAGGTAAATTTAATGTAGAAATACCTCTGTAGAGAGTTTTAAAATATACACTCAATCTTAATTCAACATACTTCACCACGAATTACTTAAATTATCATTAAACAAGCCTCTGCTCAGTAAATGTGCCAGTTATTTATTCATATTTGTCTTGCAGAACTAATCCCCTAGCCTGTGATATTCCAAAGGCAAACTCTTAGATTATGTATTCTTATAATACCTTAGCAGTCCCTATGAGATGGGTTGGTGTTAAAAGACTATATATATATATATATGTATATATATATATATATATGTATATATATATATATATATATATATATATATATATATATATAAAAGTTTGTCCAACGCCAGCATTTATTAAGTGGGTAGTATGGATATGAACCTATTTCTAGATATAGAGCCACTGAAGTGGTTCTGTCTTAAAAAGCTGTGTCATGGAAGATCTCAATGTAGGGTGATAGATTTTCTTCAGGAGAATGCATAAAGTCCTCTGAGAGTTCATAGATGCTACATCTGGCTGGGGCTTAGCTCAGTTGTTAGAATGCTGGGGCTCACACTCTAATATGCAATACTAACCAAACCAAAACAGGGAGGGACCTGGAAGCCCACTCTTGAAACAATCCTGAAATAATCAGCCATGGGAAACCCTATAAATATCAGAGAAGCACTGACATAGTGCCAGGCATGGCACAGTGTCGGGGAGTATTTGGTTGTACACAAAGTTGCTATGAGTCGGATCTAAGTCAATGGCACCTAACAACAACAACAACAACAACAACAACAACAACAACAAAAACAACAACATCTACCTCAGAAGAAAGAACAGGCTGTACCTTAAAGGTTAAACGGTCAATAAGATGAGGAAGAGAGCACTATGTACAGTTACTGAAACATGTAAGAGGATACTGTTCATAGTTTCAGTAATTTAGTAGCTGAAGGATAGAGTATATGAGGGTGGTAGGAGTTGAGAACGGGCTTAGAGAAGAAGAATGGTAAAAGAGTGGAGCAGCAGATGCAGAAACATTCTGAGCAATGTTGAAAAGTCTGGATTTCCTGAGGAAGGCTAGGCAAACTAGCTGAAGGCCAGGAAGGAGTGAAGCAGCAGGATAGATTGGGATTTGGGGAGTAACTCCTCAACAACAATGTATTGATCAAAGAGGGCTGGAGGATGCTCCAGTGACTTAAGAAAAAAGCAACCATGGTTCAAATTCAAGCAAACACAGGTGAAAGGGAAAAAGAACATTCTACGAGCTATCACAGAAATGGGATGGATCTATAAGACATCAAAGTAGTTATGAAAAGAGAGAGAAACAGAGCAAGCCAACTTTATGTGCCCCAGGATTCTGACCTGGTCAAGTGTGTAGATCTTGGTGCGATTTATCAGGATAAAAGATAGAAGAGGAGGAGCAAATTGAGTAGAGTGACAGAAAAAATACATTGATAGAATCTGAATGTTGAGTTCAGCAGCTGCGTAACACTTGGAGAGAAGGAATAAGTAGACTAGTGGGTAAGAGCCTGAGCCTTAGCCCGGTGGCATCCGATCCCATCAGATCTCAGAAGCTAAGCAGGGACGGCCTGGTTAGTACTTGGATGGGAGACCGCCTGGAAACACCAGGTGCTGTAGGCTTGGGAGATGGACCCGGCAACCCACTCCCCCCCAAAAAATCAATCCGCCATTGAAAACCCTATGAATAGCAGAGAAGCACTAACAATAGTGTTTTGCCTGTTGTATGTAGGGTCGCTATGAGTTGGATACTGACTTAATGGCACCTAACAACAACAGCAACAAGTGGCGAAGAGAACAAACCTTCTAGAAAAAGGGGTCATTGTACTAATTATTGTCCCATAAGAATAGTGAGAATGATAAATGAGCTAATATATGAAAATTGCGTAAGACAGGGCCTGATATGTAAATGCTACCTGATATGTTACATTATTATTTTTATCTCAATGGATACACTGAAGCAATTTTAAA
>VMDO01040034.1:0-12241 GCA_007922755.1 Pedetes capensis
TTCTTTTTTAGCTGACCCATCACTCTCCCAAACATGATGTCTTTCTCCAGGGATTGGTCTTCCTGACAACATGTCCAAAATACATTAGATATAGTTTGGCCATCCTTGCTTCCCAGGATCACTCTGGTTGCACTTTTAAAAAAGATCTGTTGTTCTTTTGGCAGTTGATGGATGATATATTCAATATTTGTCTCCAGGGCCATAATTCAAAAGTGTCAGTTCTTCTTCCTTATTCACTGTCCAGCTTTCCCAAACATATGACGTGACTGAAAATACCATGGCATGAATCGGGTGCACCTTCATCTTCAATGTGACATCTTTATTTCTCAACACCTTGAAGAGGTCTTTTCCAACAGCTTCTCCCAATGCAATGTATCTTTTGATTTCTTGACTTTTGCTTCTGTGGATATTAATTGTAGAACCAAGTACATCAAAATCTTGAACAACCTCAATCTTTTCTCCCTTTATCATGAAATTACATACCCTTTTGTAGGTTTTTGTTTTCTTGATGTTGAGGTGCAGTCCATACTGAAGGCTGTGTTCTTTGATCTTCATCAGTAAATGTTTCAAGTCCTCTTCACATTCAGCAAGCAAAGTTATGTCATGTGCACAGTACAGGTTATTAACGAGTCTTCCTCCAATCCTGATGCTGCATACTTCTTCATAAAGTCCAGCTTCTTGGATTATTTGCTCAGCATAGAGATTGAAGACATATGGTGAAAAGATACAGCCCTGATGCCCGCCTTTCCTGAATTTAAACCAAGCAGTATTTCCTTGTTTTGTTGAACAACTGCTTCCTGGTCCATGTAGAGATTCCTCATGAGTACAGTCAAGTGTTCTGGTATTCCCATTCTTCACAATTTTATCTATAATTTGTTGTGATCCACATAGTCAAGTGCCTTTGCATAGTCAATAAAACATAGATAGACATCTTGTTGGTATTCTATGCTTTTGACCAATATCCATCTGACATCAGCAATGATGTCTCTGGTTCCATGCCCTGTTCTGAATCTGGCTCAATTTTCCAGCAGTTCTATATCAATATTCTGCTACAGTTGCTTTTCAATGATCTTTAGCCAAACATTATTTGTGTGTGACATTAATGATGTTCTATAATTTCCACATTCAGTTGGGAATAGCAACAAAGATGGATCTCTTCCACTCAGTTTGCCAGGTAGCTGTTTTCCAAATCTCTTAACATAAACATATGAGCACCTATAGTGCTGCATCTGTTTATTGAAGCACCTCAATTAGTATTCCATCAATTCCTGGAGTCTGATGTTTTGCCAGTGCTTTCAAGGCAGCTCCCACCTCTTCTTTCAGTACCATTGGTTTCTGATCATATGCAACCTCTTGAAATGGTTGATCATCCATGAATTCTTTTTGATACAATGACTGTAGTCCTTCTATCTTCTGATGATGTTTCCTGCATTGTTTAATATTTTTCCTGCAGAATCCTTTACTACTGCCACTCAAGGCTTGAATTTTTTCTTCAATTCCTTAAGCATGAGAAAAATAGAATGTGTTCTTTACTTTTTGTTTTCTATCTCCAACTCTTTGCACATGTCATTATAGTATTTGATTTTGTCTTCTCACACTGCTCTTTGAAATCTTCTGTTTAGTTCTTGAACTTCATCATGCCTTCCATTTACTTTAGTTGCTTGACATTCAAGGCCAGATTTCAGAGTCTGTTTTGACATGTAGTTTGTTCTTTGTTTTTCCTGTCTTTTTAATAACCCTTTGCTCTCCTGATGAATGATGTCTTTGATTTCATGCCATGACTCCTGTGGTCTTCTATTATTAGTTTCTAACATATTAAATCTGTTCTTGAGATGGTTTCTGAACTCAGGTGGGATATTGTCAAGGTCAGACCTTGGCTCTTGTACACTTGTACTAATTTTCTTTAGTTACAGTTTGAACAAGCATTTGAGCAGTTGATGATCTGTTCCCAAATCACACATGGTCTTTTTATCACTTTTGATATTGAGCTTTTCCATTGTCTCTTTCCATAAATGTAGTTAATTTGTTCCTGTATGGTCCATCTGTTATGTTGGCGAAA
This sequence comes from Pedetes capensis, assembly GCA_007922755.1. Lineage (NCBI taxonomy): Eukaryota > Metazoa > Chordata > Mammalia > Rodentia > Pedetidae > Pedetes > Pedetes capensis. The sequence goes on from VMDO01040034.1 coordinate 2,060, forward strand.
AAATGTGTTTACAATGAAAATGTCATTGGTCTGACAAAATTCTATCATGCAATCTCCAGCATTGTTTCTCTCACCAAGCTTTATTTTCTAACAAAATTCTATCATGCAATCTCCAGCATTGTTTCTTTCACCAAGCCTTATTCACTAACTACTGAGCCTTCTTCTTTGTTTCCAACTTTTGCATACCACCACCAGTAACTACTAGTGCATCCTGATTGCATATTTGATCAATTTCATACTACACAAGCTGGTAAGAATCACTTCTTTATGGCTTTACTGGCAGGTGTGTAAATTGGATAACAACTTTTGAATAACCAACTTTGAATAAACAACTTTTGCATCTTAGTCAACAGTAATTATCAGTGCATCCTGATTACATGTTTGATCAATTTTAGACTGCAGATGTTGGCAAAAGTCTTCCACTTTTTCCTTTGTGGTCTTATTGGTGGATGCATAAATTTGAAAAACAGTCAAATTCATAACAGTGTCCTGGTACATGCCTGTAATTCCAGCAACTCGGCTGGCTGAGGCAGGAGAATTGAAAGTTTGAGGCCAAGAGACAGACTATGTAACTTAGGGAGACCCTGTCTCAAAATAAAAAGTGAAAAATGGGCTGAGAATGGAGCTCAGTGGTAGATCACTTGCCTAGCATGTGCTAGGCCCTGGGCTCAACCCTCTAGTATGGCAAAAATAATGCAATTAATAATATTTTGCATTATTTTTAGGATTGAATGAAATAAACTTGAATATGCTCAATTATTTTATGTATTGTTTTTGGTTTGTCAATCATGGTTTTTGGATTAGAACTCAGTTTATTAAAAATGACACTAGTTGATATTTCAAATCACTGGCTCCAAGAGATGAAAAATGTATTTTGTAAAAGTATTATCTAACACTTCAAAAATATATATACAGCCTTTCCTGCTCTTGATTCACAGCTCCAAATAGAAAAGCAATAGAATAGCATAAATCAAGTAGCCAACCACAGCAGTCATCAAACTGAGTCTCTGAGGAAGTGATAGGACAGCATTATTTGTAACAACTGAACACAGAATGCTCTTTAATCATTAAAAAGTAAAAAGTTACTAAAAAATAGTCCATCTAAACAGAAATAACTAAACAGAAATTCATCGAATGTTACTTCAAGAAGCATTTTTTAGTCTGCTCATTTCTGTTTAGGTGGACTTTTAAAAATGTTGTTGACTAGTGTATACACACATATTTAAAATAAAAACTGTATTACAAAAGTGAAAGTGCTCATCTGGTTTGCAATACATATCAATTTATCTCAGGGTATTCAGACTTTAGGAAAAATAAACTGTATTAGATATGAATATTCGTATTTTTAAAGTTGAATTACTGAGTTTCATAGGAATGGAGCTTCTCTGGAAAAAAGATAATAGGCAGATGTTTGAGTTAAAATTATAATGACTTGTAGCTTTTTTGCCTTAAAATACTTTCTTTCTTTTTCTTTTCTTCTTTTTTGCAGTAGTAAGGGTTGAGCCCAAGGCCTCACACATGCTACACAAGTGCTCTGCCAGGAAGTGCAACCCCAGACCTTTTATTGTTTTATTATGAGACAGGATGTTACTATGTTGCACAGGCTGTTTCTAGTCTTAAACTTGAAATTCTCCTGTCTTGGCCTCCCAAAGTAGCTAGGATTACAGGCAATGGTATACAGCCTTAAAATATTTTGTATAAACAAAAATTATTAACTGAGCTTGATTTTTTCTGTTCCTATTTATTTAAAATCAGTGCAAGTAAAATTTCACTTAAATGGATATTCTTACATTAAAATTTTCACATAATATATATGAAATATGGACTTTTCCACAACAGAAAATCCAGTGGAATAAATGTGAGATTCATTCTATGTTTATTTAATTACCCATCTATACTGAGAAAATACATGATGGTATGCACTTTGCACTTTGCATAAGGTGACAAATCTCATAACTTTTTTCCCATGAAGCAATATTTAGTTTGGGGCTGGGATTAGCTCAGTTGGTAGAGTGCTGCTCTGCAGTCTCTGAGGTTCTGGGTCCGACTCCCAACACCACAAATAATGGGAGAAGGAAGTGGCAATCCACTCCTGGGGCAATCCTGAAATAATCAGCCATTGAAAACCCTATGAGGTTCGCTATGAGTAGCACATGACTCGACAGCACCTATCAACCAACCAACCAATATTTAGTTCACCTTACTCTTGTTACTTCCCCCACATGTCTGTCAGTGTTCTGAAAGGGCTTGCATGTTGTTGTGATGCTAAAAGCTATACCACTGGTATTTCAGATACCAGCAGGGCCAACCATGGTGTACAGATTTCAGCTGAGCTGCCAGACTAAGACAGTCTAGGGAGAAGGACCAGGAAGCCCACTCCCCAAAGAAGTAGCCATAGAAAACCCTATGAATAGCGGTGAAGCACTCTCAAATATATTGTTAAGTGCCGTTGAATCAACTCTGACTGATAGCAGCCTTCACAGGGTTTTCAATGGCTGATTGTTATGGGATTGCCTTGGGAGTTATTGGCAAATACAGTATTAGAAAATGAGCCCTCCAGGGTGGAAGACATTCAAGGAATGACTGGGGAAGAGTTGCTTCCTCAAAGTAGAGTGGATCTTATTGACAAGAATGGATTAAAGCCCCTGGGACCTACATTTGCTGATGTGGCACAATTCAAGATAAGAAAAGCATCATGGCTGCAACAATGGGCTCCAACATATAAAGATCATATGCACGGCACAGTGCTGGGTAGTGTTTCATTTTGCTCTACCTGGGGCTGCTGTGAGTCAGATCCAACTCTACAGCACCTAACAACAATCCATAAACTGAGAATGAAATATATTTCAATTTACTTGAATAAAATCTCCAAATGTATCCATTCATTCAATCATCCATTCAACAAATATTCAGGTGGAGCTGCTGCTATGTTCCAGACATTGATCTCTAGGCACTTGGCATATGTTAGGAACCACAGTAAGATCTTTGCCCTTGTGTAGTTTACTTTTGCAGTCAGAGGTAATAAACAGTAATAAATTAAATAGAATAAGCAAATGAATTATATATTAGACAATTGTAAGCACTAGAGAGGAAACAACACAGAATAATAGAGGCCACAGTTGAGAACAGGGTAGGGGAAGACTGAAGAATTGAATAGGCCTTATTGCACTGAAAGACTACTGCAATGTACATGTTGATAAATGACAATTTTGTTACTCAAAAGGCTTTGACTTTGCAGTTTTGACAACACTACTATGCAATTCCTTTAGTGTTAGCGCTTCTGAAATATGTTGTGTTGTTGTCGTTAGGTGGCGTCGAGTTGGTATCCAACTCATAGCAACCCTCATAGGATTTTTCAATGTCTGACTGTTTCTGGATTGCCTTGGGAGTGGATTACCAGGTCCTTCTCCCATTTTTGTGGTGCTGGGAATTGAACTTGGGACCTCAGAGACTGTAGTGCAGTGCTCTACCAAGTGAGCTAAATCCCATCCCCTTCTGAAATATAGGGGGTTAAAATACAATGTATTACTTATATATGGATTATATTCCATTATTTAATACTTATATATCAGGATTTGCTTTAATAATAGGAATTCATAGTTATATTCCCTTCTACCTGCTATTTGAAATATGGGTGCTTCAGTTTGGTTTCTATATTCTATTTAGCATTTATATAGGGTTTTTTTTTCACGTTCCTGTTCTGTTGAAGCAGCCACCGTCACATTGTGGTGCCTGTGAAATCAAATACAAGCTTATTCTGACCTTAGAGCTTACTAGTGCCTGGTTCTGCCTTGCCTATTTAAATATATTTTGTATTGGAGATTGTGCCTCCTTTTGTCACTTGGTCATATATAACATGTTCTCTGCTTTCCTCATCTTCACTTTCACTATTCTCACTTCCTGTCTTATCTCTCTACAGCCAAATTTTACTCGTGCCTCAAGGCTCACTTATGCCTTCGGGCTTACTTATACCTCCCCTGTGACTGAGCAACATTTCTCTCTTTCCATCTAAAATTCCATAGTGCTTACTCTTTTGTCATATATCACATCAAATTTTGCTTAGATTTCATTTTATATTTTATATTCTGTCTCCCCTGAAAGCCTTTCTTCTATCACCTACAATACTTAACAGATTTCTCTGATTTTGCCTATAAATACATTGAATTGAATTAGGACTGTACTACACATTCTCTACTTGAGAACTTTAGATTAGCTGTTTTGACTTCATTAATCAGTCAATTATTAGATAAAAATCAACTTCATTTTTTAAAAACTGTGCTAATTTTGTCTAAGTTGGTTAAAGCATTTGTTGAAGCATACTATTGCTTTATATCTTACAGATGTAACACAGTTCTGTGATTAGGAAAACAGTGGGAAGTGCCTGTAATAGGAATCATAGGAGGTCTATATATTTTAACAACATGAAAGTATGTATTTAAAGTATTTTTACAATTCAAATACATTTTACAACCTAAGAAGTTAACTGTTGTTGTTGTTGTTGTTGTTAGGTGCTGTCGAGTTGGTATCCAACTCATAGCGACCCTCATAGGGTTTTCAGTGGCTGACTGTTTCGGGATTGCCTTGGGAGTGGATTGCCACGTCCTTCTCCCATTTTGCGGTGCTGGGAATCGAACTCGGGACCTCAGAGACTCCAGAGCAGCTCTCTACCAACTGAGCTAAATCCCAGCCCAAAGAAGTTAACTAGATCAATATATTCATTTTGTTAAGAATCAGATGGTTTGAACAGTTCCTTGTTGATTAAAATAGGCTCTCTTTTTAAATAGTTAATCATAAAATTAAGAACTACAGAGTGATTTCTTTAAGTGAGATGAACAATCTGGTTTATTTTAAAATGATTTGAAGAAGCACACTGCTTTTCCTTTGTCTTTCCCCTTTCCCAAATTAAGGTGTTTTTCTTATGACAGTGTTAATAAGTGTAGAACACATCCATCTTCATTTCAGTGAGTGTCATATAAAACTCCTGTGAAAGTTTCTATCTCACATTTTTGTGATAGGTATTTTGAAATACCTACCTATGTGTATGGGCTGGGATTTACCTCAGTTGGTAGAGCACTGCGCTGCAGTCTCTGAGGTCTCGAGTTCAATTCCCAGTACCGCAAAAAATGGGAGAAGGCCCTGGCAATCCACTCCCAAGGCAATCCCGATACAGTGGCCATTGAAAACCCTATGAGGGTCGCTATGAGTTGGATACCGACTCGACAGCACCTAACAACAACCTACGTGTACACATTTTTTTTTTAATTTTGAAGATAATCAAATTAAGTTCAAAAAATGTAGTTTGCAGAACATTGTGTATGACTATTGAAGGCAATAGGCCATCTGACTATGTATTCCAGAAGAATGTCACTTATGCTGGTTACCAAGTCCATGTTCTTGTTATTAGGTGCTGTTGAGTTGAGTCCAACTCATAGCAACCTTATATACAACAGAATGAAACACTCCCCAACAGGGTGCCATGTCCAGCACTATGTCAGTGCTTTTCTGCTATTCATAGGGTTTTCAATGGCTGGTTATTTCAGGATTGCTTCCGGAGTAATTTCCAATTTTTTCCACATACTCATCAACTCTTGCTATTTTCTACCTTTTATCTTATAGCCATCTTAATGAGTGCAGAATGGTATCTTATTGTGGTTTGTATTGCATTTCCCTAATAAGAAAAGATGTTGACCATATTTTTATGTACTTGTTGTCCATTGGTATATCTTCTCATTGCCTGCTGTTAATTGGAATTTTAAAAATTGGGCTGTCTTTTATTGTTGATTTGTAATGTCTCTTTGTGTGTTCTGAATACGTAACTCTTATCATATAAATTACCAGGATTTGCAAATATTTTTTGTCATTCAACGGGTTTTCATATGATCAACTTTGTTGATCATATGCCAATGTATTAGTCAGCTAGTGTGTTGTTGTGACAGAAAAACCAAGCAAATTAAACTAATGGGGGGAGAGATTTACTGAAAACTCAGTTGGTAGAGTGCTATTCTGCACTCTCTGAGGCCCTGGGTTTGATCCCTAGCACTGCAAAAATGGGAGAAGGACCTTGAAGCCCTCTTCCAAAGCAATCCTGAAACAATCAACCATTGAAACCCTATGAATAGCAGAGAAGCACTCACAGTGCCAGGCATGGCACAGAGTCAGGGAGTGTTTCATTCTGTTGTACATAGGGTAGCTATGAGTGGGACCTGACTTGACAGCACCTAACAACAACCACACACAGGATTTCCATCCTCACAGGCAATGCAGGTATTATAGCAGGGAAGCACAGCAGATGTAGTGGTGATAAGCAGCAGAGCCCATGTCAGAAGACCTCATGGTATGTGGAGCAGAGAGCAACTAGAACTGAGGCTCTGGGTAAAAACCTCTAAAGGCCCACCCCCATGAAGCTACTTCTACAATTCTACCTTCTGAAGTTCCCATAGTCTCCACAAATAGCACCACCAGCTCGGTACCAAGCATTCAAACACAAGCCATTTGGGGACATTTAGATTCAAACCATAATAGCCAGTCTAAAGTTTTCTAAATTTGTTTTTGAGCTTCTATTTTTGTTCTGTTTTCTCTTTCTTTTCACTACTATATATTCAACATACAAAACAATGTGTTTCATTATGACATGTTCATGCCTATATATAAAGTACTTTGATCATATTTATCCCTCCTAGTACCCTCCCTTGTTCCTCTTCCCCCGCAAATGGTCCCCTTCATCTCTTCAAATAGTCCCCCTCCTACTTTCATGTTTTTGTTTAAAAATCTAAATTCCATATATGAGAGAAAACATGTAGTATTTGTCTTTCTGAGCCTGGTTTATTTCACACAACCTGATGATCTCCGATTCCATCCATTTTCCTGCAAACAACATGATTTCATTCATCTTTATGGCTGAATAATACATACTCCATTGTGTATATGTGCCACATTTACTGTATCCATTCATCCACTGGTGGGCACCTAGGCTGATTCCATTACTTGGCTATTGTGAATAGTGCTATGATAAACATGGGTATCAGGTGTCCCTAGTGTATACTAAATTTAGTTCCTTCTGGTATATACTCAGGAGTGGCATAGCTGAATAGTATGGTAGTTCCATTTTTAGTTTTGTTGAGGAAACCCTGTACTGATTTTCATAGTGGTTGTACTAATTTATATTCCCACTAACAGTGTATAAGTGTTCCTTTTCCCCATGTATCCTCACCAAGCATTTTTTGTTTTCTTGATAATAGCTATTCTGATGGAGGTTAGATGAAATCTCCCAGTGGATTTGATTTGCATTTTCCTGATGGCTAAAGATGTTAAGACTGCAGCCATACCCCTGTGGCATCTGATCCCCTCAGATCTCGGAAGCTAAGCAGGGTTGGGCCTGGTTAGTACTTGGATGGGAGACCGCCTGGGAACACCAGGTGATGTAGGCTTGGGAGATGGACCCAACAACACATTCCCAAAAATCAATCCGACATTGAAAAGCCTATGAGCAGCAGAGAAGCACTGACAATAGCGTTTCACCTGTTGTACCTAGGGTCGCTATGAGTCGGATACCAACTGGACGGCACCTAACAACAACAGAGATGTTAAACATTTTTTCATATATTTATTGGCCATTTGTCTTTCTTTTGTGAACTGTGTGTTCCCTTTGTCTTTCCATTTATTGATTGGGTCATTTGTTGTTTCGGTGTTTAATTTTTTTAGTTCTTTATATATCCTAGATATTAATCCCTTATCAGATGAATAACTGGCAAAGATTTTCTCCCATTCAGTAGGCTTTCCCTTCACTCTGTTATTTGTTTCTTTTGCTGTACAGAAACTCTTTATTTTGACATAATCCAATTTGTCAGTTCTTGGCATTATTTCCTGAGTTATTGAAATCCTATTCAGAAAGCTGTTGCCTATGCAGTCAAAGACCTTACTGTGAGACATGAAATGTTGAAACTACTACAGTCTGAATCTTTATACAATTCTACTTATCTATTTTTCTTTAGCTACCTATGCTTTTAGCATCATAACTAAGAATAAATTTTGCCAAATGCAAGGCCATAAAGATTTATCCATGTTTTTTCTTGTAAGATTTTTATAGTTTTAGCTCTTATACTTAGAACTTGATCCATTCTGAGTTCATTTTTGTATATACCATGAAGTAGGATCCATCTTCATTTTTTTATGTATGGTTATCTAGTTGTCCCAGCACTCTCCATTCAATGGTCTTCCCATAGTTGTAAAAACTCAATTAAACACAAATGCATGCATTTATTTCTAGATTCTCAGTTCTGTTCCATTGATCTATTTGTCTGTGTTCTTGTCAGTACCGCACTGTATTGATTACTGAAGCTTTGTAAAAAAAATTAAATCAAGAAATATGAGTTTTCCAACAATATTTTTTACTTCTTTAAGATGCTTAAGCTGTTTTGGCTATTTAGGGTCAATTGCAATTCCATATGAATTTTAGCTTCATCTGTCCCACTTCTGCAAAAAAAAAATGGTAGCTGAGAATTTAATAGGAATTACACTGAATCTGTATATTGCTTTACAAAAGATTGCCATCTTAACAATACCAAAGCTTCCAACCCATGAATATGGAATGTCTTTCCATTTACCTAGGTCTTTAGTTACTTTAATAATGTTGTTTTAAATGTTTCAATCTTGAACCTCCTTGGTTAAATTTATTCATAAATGTTTTATTTTTTCATGCTATTGTAAATGAAATCATTTTCTTAATTTCCTTTTCTGGTTCATTGCTAGTATATAGAAATATAATTGATTCTGGGCATTGTTCTTATATTGTGAAACTTTGTTGATTTTGTTTATTAGCTCTAGAGGAGTGTTTTGTGGATTCTTTGGGTTCATATATACATGGGATCATGTCATCTGTCAACAAATATAGTTTTACATGTTTCCAATTTGTATGCTTTTTCTTTTTCTTCCCCTATTTCATTGGCTTGACGTTCTAGTTCATTGTTGAATAGAAGTGGTAAAAACAAGGGATTTTGGTCTTGTTCCTAATCCTGCTGAGGAAGATTTAAGTTTTTCACTATTGAGTGGTATCGTTATGTGTGGCCTTTTCATTTTTTGTTTGTTTGTTTGTTTGAAACCAAATTTCCCTATGTAACCCAAATTGGACTTGAACTCATGATCCTCCTCATTCTGCCTCCTGAGTGCTAGGATTATAAGTGTGCACCACCATGCCCAGCTTTTCATAATTTTTTTCTTCATCAAATTGAAGACATTCCTTTCTAGTACTAATTTCTTCAAAATTTTTTATTAAAATGTGTAGAATATTTTAACATATATTTCCAACACCAATTGATATGATCACATGAGGGCTTTTTTTTCTTCTTAGTTATGTTAATATGGTACATTACATGTGTTGAACTACACTCACATTCATTGGATAAATCTCACTTGATCATAATGTATAATCCTTTAATATGCCACTGAATTCTGTTTTGTATTATTGGCTTGAGAAATTTTACATCTGTATTCATAAGAGATATTTGTGTGTAATTTTCTTGTGATGTCTTTATCTGGCTTGGGTGTCAGGATAATACTGGTTTCAAAGAATGAGTTAGTAAGTATTATCTTCTATATAATATTTTGTAAGACTTTCAGAAGGATTGACACAAATTCTTTTCTAAATGATTGGTAGAATTCACCACTGATGCCACAAGGTCCTGGTGTTTTGTTTACTGGGAAGTTTTTATTACAGATTCCATCATTATCTGTTATTGATTAGTCTTCTATTTCATCTCAATTCAATGTTGGTATGTTTCTTAAAATGTCTGTATTTGTTCAAGGCTTCCCAATCACTGGCATGTAATTGTTGATAGTAATCCCTTATAACCTTTGTATTTAGTTTTTGTATTTAGTTCTGGAAATTCAAGGGCATGGCATGAGTATCAGTTCAGCTTTGGTGAAGAGTTCATGGTAGGTGGCATCACGATGGAGGGAGCAAGTGCAAAAGGGAGAAATCACATGTGTAGATAGGAAGCCAGAGAAGAAATGCTACATTTTTACTGCAAACAAAATAAGCTTAAGTTTGGGTAATTTAATGACATGAACTATCTTAACATTGTCAATTTGAAGTTAGGAGTATTATAAAAATATTGTCAAAGTAATTAAGATTTTTTCTCTTGCACCTGAGATTTTTAAAGTATAGGTGGAGATGGGACCTCCATG
>VMDO01040035.1:0-12241 GCA_007922755.1 Pedetes capensis
GAAAAGCATGTCAGAATGAATCACATTAAGGTGTACATTAAAAATGTCCAATAAAAAGAGATATTGAAAAGTTTTCTTTTATTAGTAATTTTTAATGTACCAATTAATAGGTCTCATTATGACATTTCCATAGATGCATTTCATTGTCCATTGCTCATGTTAACTTCCACTCTACCATCTTAAAAAGAAATTGTTTAGAGAATATGTAAATAATATATATCATAACTTGGATCTATATAAACATAGGGCAAGAAAGAAGGAAAAATTTAAGATCAAATACAATGTTTAGTTTTTCTAATCTTAATCACCTGACAGATAATATGTTCAATATAATACTAGTAGCACTGCATTTTAGCATGTATTATGTATGTGTAGATAGATATGTATTTCATTATTCTGCAAATTGAAGTGAATGACACCAATAACACATAGACATGAAGGAGCAATTATGATTATTTTGTGATTTTCAGGCACCTGCACTACCAATGCTATGGTAGTGCTACTTGAATGGGGAGTTGAATTGGTTTTCATGTGTACTGTAAACCTTAGCACAACTACTTCAAAAAACATCTTTAAAAAGTAGCATAATATGCTAAGAAAAGAGAAAAAATGGAATCATAGTAAATGATTAGTTAATACAGCTAAATATAGAAACAGTGCATGACAAAATTAGGATGAATGACAAGGGCAACCAGTTGAAAACAACAACAAATATGGTAGATAGATATTAACCCAATTATATCAAGAGCCTCTTTAAGTATCAATGAATACCTAACAAATATACCTAAGAATACCTAACAAGAATATTGTCAGAATGAATCAAAAAATAGAACCCAAGTGTGAAATTTTCTGCAAGAAACTCATTTTAAATACCTAGATGCATGAAGATTAAAAGTGAAAGTGCAGAGCATGAAACACCATGGTTACACAAATCAAGAGAAAACTAGAGTAGCTATATTATTTTCAAACCAAGATTACTTTACATCAAGCAATGATTTTCATGGGAAAGGGGAGCATGAAGTAATGAAAATGGGGTCAGTTCTTTAGGAAGATATAAATATCCAGTACATTTACATGTTTAACAAAAGAGCGTCAAAATAAAGGGGGCTAAATCAACAAACAATACAGAGCAAAAGGTGAATCCAGTATTATAGTTGGAGATTTTACCACTTTTCTATCAGAAGTGGAAAGATTTATCAGGCAGAAAATTAATAAGGACTCCAGTAAACAACAGCACCATCAATCAAATTTATATAATTGACACTATAGACTACTTTGTCCAATAAAAACTGAATATACATTATTCTCAAGCTCATATAGAACATTTCTGAAAATATACACTAATCTGAGCCAAAAATGAACCATTTCTTAATATATTTAGATAACAGTAACTGTTATAAAGGCTGGGATTTAGCTCAGTGGGTAGAGCGCTGCGCTGCAGTCTCTGAGGTCCCGAGTTCAATTCCCAGCACCACAAAAATGGGAGAAGGGCCTGGCAATCCACTCCCAAGGCAATCCCGAAGCACTCAGCCATTGAAAACCCTATGAGGGTCGCTATGAGTCGGATACCGACTCGACGGCACCTAACAACAACAACAACAACAACAACTGTTATAAAACATTATCAAATACTAAAACCCACTTTGCTGCACACTATTAAATGGTTTATAAGGGGAATTTCATGCCCTTTGAAACATATGTGTACATCCACAATGAAATACTACTCAGCAGTAAAGAATGTAATTATGTCACTCACAGTAAAATGGATGGAACTGCAGAACATCATTTTAAACAAAATAATCCAGACTCAAAAGAGATACACCATATGTTTTCACTCATATGTGGGAGCTAAATGTAATTAAAAGTAAAAAGAAAATGGCATATATTGTTGTTGTTATGTGCTGTTGAGTCGAACTTATAGTGACCCTATTTACAGCAGAATGAAACATGCATCAATTCTTGGCCAGGCACAAGATCTTACTTATGTTTAAGCCCACTGATGCCGACAATGTGTCAATCCATCTAGTTGAGGATTTTCCTTTATTTCATTGACCTGTCACTCGGCCAATAATGATATCCTTCTCTAGGGACTGGTCTCTCCTGACAACATGTCCAAAATACGTAAGATGCTGTCCAGCCATCCTTGCTTCCAAGGAGCACTCTGGCCGCACTTCTTCTAGGAAAAATCTGTTGGTTCTTTCGGCAGTCTGTGGTATCTTCAATATTTGTCTCCAGCACCATAATTCCAAAGTATCAATTTTTCTCCTATCTACCTTACTCAATGTCTAGCTTTCACCACCATCTGTTGCAACTGAAAATACCATGGCATGAGTCAGGCACATCATCATCTTCAATGTAACATCTTTGCTTTTCAATACTTTCAAGAGTCCCTTCACCACAGCTTTCCCCAAATCCTTACATCCAAAGTTTAAATACATTCAAAATATTTTGTTACATTAGTTTCTATCGTACCCAGGGTAATTACTAGCATATATGTAGATTTTTACTCTTAATACATTTCGCTAGACTTTTATTATACATGTATATATCCCCCATGAAATATGGATTCTCATGTTCCATGTTTTATTGATAGATTCTGAGTTATGCAATGAGAAAGAGAAAGGAAAAAGCATGAGAACAAACTCACATTAACCTCTCAACACTGGTACCTTTCTGTGGGCCCCCTTGCTATTATGTACTCTTTTTTACTTTTTTAAAATTTACTTATTTTTATTAGAAAATTTTAATGTACATCTTAATGTGATTCATTTTGACATGCTTTTCATTGTGACATTTCCATATATGCATTTTGATAAACATTATTCATATAGGTTACCCCTTACCCTCCCCTATGCTTCCTCCCCTCCCACCCTTCCCAGCTAAGTTTCCCATCTAAGTCTTCTCTTTTATTTAATAGTATTTTTTTATATGCACTCTTTTTTAGAGCTACTAAAGTGCAGGGCTGCTATGAGTTGCACCCAACTCAACAGCACCTAACAACAACAACAAAGTGGACACCCCCATTTTCTCTGTTTTATAAGCTGTAGAGCGAATCAAACATTCCACAGCTAGTCCTGGGAATCTTGCCTGAAAGAGAATGGTATTCATCTTTACCCAGGATCCTTCTGGTCAGTATCTTCCCCTATGAAAGCTGTGGAGCTAAGCACTGGGTGATTTCATGCAGTCCCTCATCTCTCCCTCCCCTGTGGCTGTCACTGCTGGACTAACTAGGTGGGTGAACAGAAGAGCTTGTTGCTAATTCAAGGGGCTTTATTTGGGAGAGATCAGGAGGAAGCATGTGGTAAAACTTCTTTCATCTCATGACTTCACTAGAACACTAGGCAGTGGGTACATGGTCTGACTTCTGAATATGATGCTCACTTCAGACACATGCCTACCCTTCCACTAAGTGTCTACAGTCATTTCCCTAATGCTGCCCAGTTGGGGCCGTCATGTGGGAAGAGTCATGAATTAGTTCTGGCAATACTTTATTAGGTAATTCCCCTCACTTAAGAATGTTTCCTATTCCTATATGAATAGTGTACATCAAAATTCATGTATGGAAATGTCACAATGAAAAGCATGTCAGAATGAATCACATTAAGGTGTACATTAAAAATTTCCAATTAAAAAAAAAAGAAAAAAAAGAATGTTCCCTATTCTGAGTCTAAGCCATTTTCCTATTTGTAAGGCCAAGGATATTTATTCATAACATTTTGTTTTTCACTTCCATAACACTTCACTTTTTCACAGCATTCCAAGATACTTTCATTGAAGGTAAAGATGGAAGATGTGCAAAAGGAAAGACATAATTAAAATCCTTAGGGAACTATTACTCATAGATAAGCACTATTAACATTGCAAACCTATTTTTCTGAAATTTACTGCGAAAATAAATAATCTTGAAGAAACAATATGAGATAATATATTTAAAACTTTATTGCCACAGCCATTTCTAACCATATTGTCTGACAAGGTCTGGATATTGGGAAGAGAGGTTCAAGGAACTCATCTTCCAAGAAATGGGTGGGGATGAAGAAAAGGAAAATGTGCTTTTTGCTTTCTAGGAATAGGATTACTGCTTCTAATTATTATGATTACTTTATGTTTAGGACTAATACTCATAACTAATATTTTATTAAACTCTAATGAAACAATTGCTGAAAGAATGACACGACTGAGGGAATTTGTAAATGAGTTAGAAGTAATGACCTCCAATTGTAAAGGTTATGTGGACAATATTTTAGTTAAAGCTGACCAGCAACATCCACCCTGGAACTCAAACATTAAGTGATTTATGCTTCAGCAGCAACAGGCTGAGTTGTTAGCCCCTAATTGGATTGAAGTGGCCCAATTTATGATAGCTAAGGTTTACAAGGGGCTGGGATTTAGCTCAGTTGGTAGAGCACTGCGCTGCAGTCTCTGAGGTCCTGAGTTCAATTCCCAGCACCGCAAAAATGGGAGAAGGGCCTAGCAATCCACTCCCAAGGCAATCCCAAAACAGGCAGCCATTGAAAACCCTATGAGGGTCGCTATGAGTCGGATACCGACTTGACGGCACCTAACAACAACAACAACAACAAGGTTTACAAAGAAAGCATAGAGCAATTAGAAGAAGACACAGGCCTGTTCCCACAGTACAAAAGCCTCCTTGACAATTTTAACACAGAGAAGTGCTTATCTAAGGCACACCTTGGTTCCCAGCTAGAGAAAAAAAGTAAAGACTGCTGTTCTGGTCAGCCTTGTGGGGCACGCATCTCCCGGTCCGGCCTGGAGGTTCAGATGGGCAGCACCGCCGCACACACAGATACTAAACACAATTCACTCCAGACCCTTGGGTGAAGGGCACAGAGTCCTGCGGCCCTCGGGACCCCAGAGGAGATGGGAGAAAGGAAAAGCCTCAGGTGCTTTTGCCCTCCTGGGGCAAACACCTGTGTTGGTCGTCTAGGTGGTCAGGAGGAGACAGTTGTTGCTTCGTCGGTGATCAGATGGAGAGCATTCTTTCCTCACCAAAGGTCCGGGGGAGAGCAGCAGGAGAGGCATTTCCTCATTGGTGGTACGGGCAGGAACAGGTGAGAAGGGGAAAAAAGGGATGCCAAAAAAGATTGAGCTGCTACAGCGCAGCTCTTTATGTAGCTCGCCCATGGAATGGCCTGAGCCAATCAGTTTTCAGTCCAATTGTCCAATCAGGAAGGGTTTTGTACAAATGTGCAACCAAGTTACTTTCATTTTCCCTAGATTTTAATTTACAAACCAGATATTCAAAAGCTGTTTTCCCAGTTTGGGAGTTTTTGCCAATTTCCTCCCAATTTTTCCCTACACATCCCTCTTTTTCTTTTATTTTTTTTAATTTGATGGGCATGTTCTCTGAAAAATTGTACTGTTATAGAATGTTTTAGGTCCTGATTGTTTACATCACATTTTACATTTTGAACTCTCCTGATGACTATGCATACAATTATAATCATAAGGCATACAGCAATAATCATAACATATAACAGAGCAGTTTTAAAAGTCTTTTAACAATTCCCTGGAGCAAGGCCAAGGCCAGTCAGTCTTGCCATGGCTGAAGTTGTCCAACTGGTACCCAAATTCCTTTTCTTACACACAACAAATAGATGTTTTCTTTTTTAAAGTCCACATTCAAAGAGGTATTACACAGGTATACAACTTACGTTGTTTACAAAAGATTGACCCATCTATCTTGTTCCATTTTGTCTCCCCTCTTAGCATTACATATAGAAGTTTTATGCAAGCTCTTAACTTCATTCTAGCCTTTTTACCAGGGTCTGAAATGCTTACTGCCCAAGGAGGCCTAATTGTGGCCACCAACTTCCACAGGTGTACTTGTGGAGGTGCCTTTTCTTTTATCTGGAGTGAAGATGGGATTAGTTTGTAGTCTGTACCATACTTTTAACAATGCATGTGCCAATTCCATGAGCCCTTTCGCTAAACCTTGTGTTCCTACCCCATCACTTTTTCTTGGGGACTTCCATGAACACCCTCACATTTTCTTTATGTAATTACTCTATTGATGATATGGGCTCTGATCCATGCCTTTTGGCATCCATAGCACCTCTTTGGCTTTCCTTGACCCAAATTCTGGAATGTACAACCTCTCCTTGGTTGACATTGGCCAGATCTTATTGACCACTGTCAAGCAGTGCCTTTCCTTTTCCCCTATATAGGCACATCTTCACTTCCCACATTATAGTTTCTGAAGACTTTTACCTCCTCCTCTGATTTTAGTGGGCCTCTTGGGTTGTAAGGTCCCACTACCCATGGCACTTCACTGGTATAAACAGTTACCAGTGTGTGGTCCCAAGTGACCACCCTGTTGAATGGCGGGTTGGGTACATATGCCCAATACACATAGCTGTTATTTATGGCATTATTTACCTCTGTTACATTTACCTCTATTACCATAATTGGCTCCTCAGCTGTTGCTGTTGGCATGGCAGATGCTGCCAATGGAGCACCATTATTAACAGTGTTAGGATACCCTTTCCAATATTTGGCATTGCTCCCTTTTTTCTTTTTGTGGTCTCACCTGGTTTGGTGGTTTTCTCTGCTATGATTATTGCCTTTGGGTTCGTTGTTTGAGCTGTCCTCAGTTTTGCCACTCCCTCCGTCAGCCCTTACATTCTTCACGCCCCCTCTTCCACGATGGTTCCCTGGGCATTTGGAAGCTCGTGGCTCACTGTCCAAGTCCTTGTCCCCTTTTTTTGTGTTACTACCCTCAGTGTCCTTTGCTCTCTGGACATTTTGCGCTGGGATCCAAATTGGCTTGTCTTCCCCCTGTGGGAAAACACACGCCAAACCTCGGCCTTGGGTTAGTAACATGTCGGGCCCCCTCCACTTTCCAGTGAGAGGGTCCTTCCACCAAACCAAAATTTCTGGCGGCCTTGACATCTGTCCCCAGTGCTTTTTCACTCTGGGCCTATTTTCATGTTTTTGGATATTAAGCATATTGATAGTTGTTAAGGCTTTACTAAGTATTACATTGGGTGGGCACTCCCCCTTTCTTCCCCCTTTTTCTTTTTCTAATTGTTGTTTTAAAGTTTTGTGGGCTCCTTCCACTATGGCCTGTCCCTGGGGGTTGTAGAGAATACCTGTGGTATTGGTTATAGTCACAATTGTTGGTGCCATAAGGGCTCTCTTAGGCTCCTTGCCTTTTTTAACTCTTATTTTTTCCTCATTACCCATTAAGATTTCATAGCCTTTATAAAAAGAAGTCAGAACAGTATCCTCAACATATGTTGACTTAGTGGGAACCTCAGTATTTAAAGGCATTGTAGTTACTATTGAAGATACAAATTTATACAATGTTATTGTACTAATTTAAATGGGAACATCAGCAATGGCCTTTTGGCTCCAAGGTTTCTTTTCCCAAAATTTACAATTTGACAGATTTAGACTGAAAACCATTTTCTCACATTTCTTAACCTATGTCCTCTGGTTGTAATTTCCATCAGTCCACTCTATTACAGAATTAATACCTTTTACAATGGCTTTATATTGTTTATGCATCGAATATCTATTGTACCAGGAGAGGTCTTTTCTTTTAGGTATGGTTGTAAACAATCCATACAAAACTTGTGCTGACAAGACATTACATCTAACAATTTTTCTTTAGAATGTTGTAAAAGGCACCAAGAACCTTTTACTGTTGATTTGTTAACAAGAGTTAACCCATTGTTAGAACATACATCTTTGACATTTATAATTTTATCCACTTCACTATTGAGCTCCTTTGCCTTACATTTGAGCTTTTCTGTTTTATATTTATTTTCTTCAATAATGTCATCCTTTAGACAATTAGCCAATTGATCCTTTTGATTTTTTTGTACAAAACAGATCTTAACTAATTGATGTTCCTCCTTTAACATAGGTGGTTTGTCAGATACTGCCATTTCTGATTCTTTGTTACTCAGCAATCCTAAATTTTTTAAATCATAACTATAAGTCTTTATTATTTGTTGAGGCATCAGTTTTGGGTTTTAGTCCTACCTCCACAGGTACAGTCCAGTATACCTGGAGCCTGTCTCTGTCTCTCTGAGGTTTTTCATTTTTCTTGTTCTTGTCTGTATTTGTACTCTCTGGAGGTCTCTATTTTATCTCCCTCTGTGGCCATTCTTTTTCCTGGTCCTTGTCCTTACTCTGGTCCTCCAGAGGTCTCTGTTTTGTTTCTCTGGGTCTGGTCTCTATCTTTTCCTGTGGCCTTTCCTTATCCTTCCTTTGTGGCTGGGCTATAAGGTGGCCCACCCTGTTTAAAGGCTTGTGTGTGTGGGGGTGTGCTGTCCCTATGGTAGCTGGACCAGCAAGTTTTCTCGGTATGGCCCATTTTGTCACATCGCTTGCATGGACCATGAGGCCTATTGTTATTCTCCTCGGATTGTTCCTTCCTCCTCTCTTTTGTGGGCCCTTCCTGCCTTTTTGGGCATTCCCGCCACCAATGTCCCTTCTCCCCGCAGTTATTACATCTGCCGGGTCTCTTGTCTTTGAATCTCTCTGCAATTATGGTAAAGGCCTTAGTGATGCTATCTGAAGCTTGGTCAGTGAAGGCTCTGGCCATGACTGTGGCGATTTTGGTTGTGGAACCCACATTCTGTGCAGCCACAATCCAACCCTCCAGGGTCCCATTCTTTAGGCCCTGGCAGGCTTGCCTGCAATCACTGGACATGCCATCCCACACCAAGTGCTTAAACAGTTCTGCTTTTGCACCTTCATGAATAACCTTATGCTCCAGACTCTTATTAACCCTGTCAACAAAGTCCACAAATGGTTCATTTTGCCTCTGAGCCACACTAAACTTGATGTTGCCCCTTCTCTTGGTAGCCTATCCCCCGCTCTCTGGGCACATATTCTTACTTGGTCAAATGAATGTCCCAGCCCCATTGCTTGCCTTGTAACCATTGAGTATGTAGGTCCTTTTCCTAACAAGCAGTCCCCTCCAATATCTACCCCCGTCTGGGCATTTCTCTCTGCTTGCTGCTTACATTCATCCCGGTATAGAGCTTCCCACTGGATGAAAGTGGGCCCTGGAAGGACTGCCCTTGTTAGGTCCCTCCAATCCTGCAGAGTGTTTGCCTTAACAGTGAGACTGTTAAGGAGTGTTTTTGTCCATGGGGAGTGTGGTCCATCCTCCCTAATGGCCGCCCTTAAGTCCTTTAAGTCCTTGGATTCATATGGGTACCACATTAGTGGGCGCTCTGGTGTTGGTATTACATTGACCGGGTATGCCTATGGCCCATAACTGCCTATGCCTATGGGCTGTCCTGTCCAAGGCCCTGTGCTTACCAGGGCAAGTTGACTTTGGCTCAGGTAGAGCACGCCCCTTGAGCGTACTTCCTGTGGGTGTGCTTCCACTGGAAGCTCCTCCCTCATTTCTGGTGCCAGGGGAAGTCCCCCTCCTTTGGGTCTGGCTTCTGTCCTAAGCCCCTCCGCTTGAGGTCTGACTTCATCCAGAAGTTCCTCCTTTCGGAGTCCAGCTCTAGATGGAAGCCCCTCCCTTCTTGGGGGTCCCACCTCCCTCCTTTGAATAATAACTTCATTTAGCTCCTGAAGTACCTCCGCTGTATCCAGCAACATGCTGGCCTGTGCCACGTGTCTTTCATTGGTGCTTTCCTGCCATTTTTCATGGCTCCATCTAAGTGCCACGAGCCCTTTAAATAATGCCGGCAACACATTACTATTTCCTCTGCAAACAGCTGCTCTAGCTGCTTCATTAACCTCTTCCCATATCTCTGTTTTCTCTAAATCCTCCACGGCTAGCCACAGTGCTATTGCTAGTGCCTCTTTCCAAAACTTTCATGCTTCCTTTTTGTTCACCTTCTGCGCACCCTGTTTTAATCGGGCTTTTAGGCTTTTCCATTGCTCTTTCGAGATTTTACTTTTGCTGCTTCCCATGGCTACCGCTTTTCTTTAACTCACGGGAGGTATGCTATGGTTTCTGATTTCTCTTATTTTCCTCCCTTCCTCGGCAGGCCCTTTTCCTGCCTTTCCTTAGAGTTCTTTGCTCCTTTTCTTTGCAGCAGGCCCCTTTCCTGACCTTCCTTGGTACCATTAGGCCCCTTCATAGGCCTTTCTGTGGCCCTTTCTAACAGAAGCTCTTGGCCTCCTTTTTACATTAGGCTTTGGCCCTGCCAAGCTGCTTTTCGCCTTTCTATGACTTCCCGTTGCTGGTAGGTTCCATTCTTTATGTTCTCCTGTGCCTCTCTCTCGTGTTCTTTCCTAAGTGTATGCCTCTCCTATGAGCCTGCACAGACTGGTCCCCAGACTTAGGGTCCCTGTCTAGGGCTGCATACACCTATGCATGACCATGGGAGGCATTTTAGATTCAAACCATGACAAAGATCAATGGAAGAGAATAGAAGACCAAGAAATAAACCTACACAGCTACAGCCACCTAATTTTTGACAAAGGTTCCAAAAACATACATTGGAGAAAAGAGAGCCTCTTTAACAAATGGTACTGGGAAAACTGGATAACAACATGTAAAAGAATGAATTGATATCCTTCTCTCCCACTCTGTACAAACATCTATTCAAAATGGATCAAAGATCTGAATGTAAAACCAGAAACCTTGAAAGTGCTAGAGGAAAACATTGGGAAAACACTTCAAGATAGAAACATAGGCAAGAACTTTCTTAAAAGGACTGCAATAGCCCAGGAAATAATAACAAGAAAAATGAGATTGCATTAAATTTAAAAGATTCTGAACAGCAAAGGAAACAATGAATAAAAAGAACATACATGGAATAGGAGAAAATCTTTGTCAACTATATGTCTGACAGGGCTTAATATCTAGAATAAATAGAGTTCAGAAAATAAACACCAAAATATACCAAATAATACAGTTAATGAGTGGGCAATTGAATTGAACAGATGGTTCTCAAAAGAAGCACAAATGGCCAATAAATATATAATAAGATGTTCATAACATCCTTACCCATGAGATAAATTAAAATTAAAACTCCACTGAGATTCCATCTCACCCCAGTCAGAATGGCTAACACCAAAAGAAAAAACAAAAGACAACAATAAATGCTGGAAAGGATTTGGGTGGGGCAAAAACCTGTATACACTACTGGAGGGACTATGAACTAGCCATTATGGACATCTGTATGGAGTTTTCTTTGAAAACTTAAAACAGAACCACCATATTATCCAGCTATACCACTCCTTGGTATATATCCAAAGGAATCTAAGTCATCCTACCATATAGGGACACCTGCACTTCCATGTTCACCATAGCACTGCACACAATAATGCAGATATGGAATCAGCTCAGTTGCCCATCTAAAAATGAATGGATAAAAATACATACACAGTAGAATTTTATTTACCGTGAAAATAAATCAAATTATGTCATTTGCAGCAAAATGAATAGAAGTGGAGATTATTATTCTAAGTGAAGTAAGCCAGACTGAGAGATACAAATATCACATGTTCTCTCTCATATGCTGAGGCTATATTTATTTTTAAAAGAAAAAATAGATATGTGAGATTGAAAAGGATAAGGGAATAAATGTGGAGTGGGAAGGGGAATAGTAGGGGATTAAATTAAAATGGGAGGACAAGGAGGGAGTGAATACAAACAAAGTATATGATATAATTGTATGGAAATGCCATAATGAAACTCCCACTCTATACTAATTTCAAAAATAATAATTAAAGTGTTCACAGCAAAAATACACATGTCTGTAGTAATTTATTATAGCAGTCCTCGGAAACTAATATAGAACCTTGGGTTTTTCATTGTTACTATTGTGGTTTATTTTTGTTTGGTTTGGTTTTGGGTTTTGCTTTGGTGTTATCAATAAGGCTATATGCCTTATCATAGCAGGAGAAGCATATGCTAGGTATTTATTCAATAGCCACACAGCCTGTGTTCAACTCTAAGCCTTGCTACTTGCTAGCCCTGCCCTTGCTGTGCCTCAGTTCCATTATGTGTAAAGTTGTAGCAAAGATTAAATGAGTATACAATATAACACTTAAAACATTGTACAGAACTGAGGAAATCTCAATAAGTGCCCAATACTTTTTTTTTATTAGAAATTTTTAATGTACATCATAATGTGATTCATTTTGACATGCTTTTCGTTGTGACAATTTTCATATATGCAATTTGATAAGCATTATTCATATAGGTTACCCCTTACACTCCTCTATGTTTCCCCCCTCCCCCCTTCCTATCTAAGTTTCCCATCCAAGTCTTCTCTATCTTTTACTATATAGT
>VMDO01040036.1:0-12232 GCA_007922755.1 Pedetes capensis
CTGCTTTCTTGCTTGCTCACGACACCCCATGCAGGTGGCCTCTTAGCTTTTCCTTGAATATGCCAGCCACTTTCTTGCCTTAGGACTGTTTGCTGCTCTGTTAGATATCTGCATGGAACCCCTTTTCTCTTCAAGTTTTTGCTTATAGAAGATTTGCTAAATAAATTCTAATCTAAAATCTCATTTAAAATTATACTTCCTAATTCTAGTATTCCTGATCACCCTTACTCTACTTTTTTCCCATAGCAGATATCATCACTTATTATCCTATATAATTTGCTCATTCATAATTACTGTTCTATTCTTCATCTTTTACCTCATATTACAAGTTCCTCTTTGTTCAATGATATACAAAGAGTGACCAAAAAATAAATAAGAAAAAATTTTACAGTAAAAGACACATTGCTATTAATTCCCTGAACATACTCCTCCTTGGATTTGAACACATTTATCCCAACATTCTTGCCACTTTCCCAAAGAACTTTTGGAAGTCCTTTTTCATGACTGCCTTTCGTATCATTCTCCAACAGGACAACACTTTTTGTCACTCATTATTTCTGATACAGGAATTCCTGTCAAATAAAAACATTATGGGGTATCCTCATCCACTTTATTCACCAGATGTGGCATCATGTGACTTCTGGTTCTTCCTCAAAGTTAAAATGACCATGAAAGGCAAATGTTTTAAATCATTTCAGGACGTTGAGGTAGCTACCACAGTACAACTAAAGACACTTACAAAAATGACTTCTAGAACTGCTTTAAAAAATGGCAAGAATAACGGAATAAGTGTGTTCACAGCTAGGAGGAGTCTTTTGAGGGGGATTAATATGTCTTTTACTTTAATATTTTTTCATTTAAACATTCATCAAATCTTTCAATCATGCCTTATATGCCTACTGTCTGCAACACTGTCTGGTCTACATAGGAGGTATTCAATTGTTGAATAAATGAGTGGCATTTTCTGCTGAGAAATTACTTCCTTAGAGAAAATATTTACTCATACAACCATTGGACCAAAAAGTATAAGTATTTTTATGGACCTGGGAAGATATAGCTATATTGCTGTCTCCAAAATGTTCATATTATGTGATACTTTCACTAGCAATATGAGCTTACCTGTTTCACCATCATCTCACTAGAACTGGATTTGTATTTCCTCCCTTTAAAACAAACTGCAAATGCACTGGACCAAAATGGAGAAGATCTACTTCCAACATAGTCTACAGACATATACAGAATATCAAATAATATGATGGATTATTCTATGTATTCAGGAGAGAAGTACAAAATTATAATATTTTAAAAAGCATCATCTATGCCACTGATGAAGTCACAATTTATTCAGAGAAGAAAAGGCACATAACATGTATAACTAAGTGGCATGACAGAGCACAAATAAACATTGTCAAAAGCTTTCTGGAGGGTACTATTAAAATTCAAATCAACTATCCTATATTAAAATTCGACACATTTAGATCAAGTTCAAATAAGAAAAGAGGTCTTTTTTTTTTTCCTGCTGGGATAGTTTATTCTCCTACTAATCTCTGGGGGCTGGGATTTGCTCAGTTGGTAGAGTGCTGCTTTCACTCACTGAGGCCCTAGATTTGATCTCCAGCCCTGCAAAAAATGGGAGAATGACATGGTAGCCCACTCAAAAAACAATCCTAAAAGAACAATTGGCCACTGAAAACCCTACAAATAGCAGAAAAGCAATGACATAGTTCCAAGCATGGTACAGTGTTGGGGACTATTTTGTTCTACTGTACACAGTAAGTTCTACTGTACTTACTATCAGTCAGACCTCACTGGATGACACCTAACAACAAACAATATTATTTGGGCTGGGGTTTAGCTCAGTTGGTAGAGTGTTGCTCCACACTTTCTGAGGACACGGGTTCGATCCCCAGCACTGCAAAAATGGTAATTTCCTAACATAAGAAAGGAACAATGATCAGAGAACCTCTCTCTGCTCCCTAAAAATATAATTCAATAATGTAAAGTAATGTGTAGTAACCTAATTTTTATTCAAAGGGAAAATTTATCTTTTATTTTTTTAACTGCAAAGTCTTATGCACTACTCGAAGACTTGAATTTAAACAAAAGCAGAACTGAATTTGTGCTAATGGTGAACTTCCCAGGCCAGACCTATCCAGTTCTGCCATGACTCCAGAGCTTCCTGGAAGGAAGGCATGTCTATGAATGGAAGGTAGGGATCTTGAGGGTGACTGGGTGATCTCAAGAGCTGACCTACATCAAAAACCTTTGAGGAACAAAAAAATCAAATGCTGCAATGGGGGAAATTATCCTGAAGTCAGGACAAGTGACTAGAGAATAGAGCTTTGATTCAAGAGCGTAATTACACAAAGGGTTATGATACACTTGATGGCATCAGATCAAAATGTAAGTCTGAAATTTACAAGAAAATTTTGAGATTTTTACTTTAATGAAAATAGGACATTTTAAGGCAAATTTCTCCTATCATTCTACTCCACCAATTTCTAAATTTTAGTTACAGATGAAGGGCATAAAACTGTATTTCCCTTGTTGCTCATCTCTAAAAACCTTCAAAAATATAAAATATAATGTGAGGTTTTGAAGTAAACATAGTGATTGACACATATGAGATGTTTGGCCTCATGGATACCTTCCTTCCTACATTTACTCTGTTATTGATAATAAACATTTACCTACTTTATGCTACTTTAATTTATATAACTAGTTATAATCCATCAAACCCTAGTGTTTAATCAAATTACTTAATATTACAGTCATTAAAATCGATCCCAGAAACCTCCTAGTGAGTCTTTATGAGACTTTATCCATGATGTTTCACACTTATTCTACTTAGATTAATTAGATTTCTCTATTTTTCTTACTATAATAAGTTATTTTCCCATAAAATCAGAACGTTCATTTTATTTGACTTTAAGCACAGCACTCAGTTCCAAAGTTTGACACGAACAGAAAACAATTTTAAAAAGTTTTTATACAATCCCTCAACAGCTTGGAGAAGGTACAGGGCAAGGACTCAGGTAGATTCAGATCTGTTACCAAGTAATAGAAAGGCAATATGTAATTCAGCAGGTAATTCTTATTAAACTTACAGTAACATGACTCATAATAATAAAATCGTTTGATAAGGTATGCTGAATGGGAAATGATTCACTGAAAATATTATTCAGAACAAGCAATTACTGCATGAAGGTATTACCCACAGCAGACAATTACTCAGTGAAAATATTACAGGAGGAGGAAAATATTCAATCAAATATTTGACAGGGAAAGCAATTATTTAATAAACAATCATATAATTGCACCCAATGGGGCATGCTTGCCATACGGCATACAGATCATTTACAGACACTAGGACGATGTTCTGGCTGTTGAAAATGTGAATAATTTATGGTCCCCATTTGTCCTTGTTGAGATAATTTCATTTCAGTTTTACTTTCAAGTAAACAACATTAGAAAAATGCATATAACCATTCTAAGAATTTATTTTTCAAACAATCCTATTTCTGTTTTATTTTCTGTCTCCTCTCTCATACTATTTTCTTTTTCTCCATCTTTCTCTTATTTCCTCCACTGGTTGCTTTTGTCTCATTCTCACTGTTTTTCATCTTTCTTATAATATATTTTAAATGGTAAAGCTGAATATGAAAAAGCCCATGTTTATTATTAAATCTTCTCTGTGTAAATCATTCATGAATATATTCTGTAAGAAGAAAACATCACCAGAAGTTGTTTATCACATATTGATAGGTGGCATATATAATTTGTCATGCTAGATCCAGTCAGAATGTAATTATACCTTCAAGAAGTTTATAGGTTAACATGGTAACAGTGAATAAATCAATAAATACTTTGAACAGCAACACTTACTGGGGGCATACTTCCTGTCATTCACTATGCTACGACATGCACATGGCAGTTTCTGTTCTCAAGGAGTATGTGGACCAGAAGCAGTCACTGACCCAAACAAAACATGTCATAATATGGGAATGGTCGAGAGCAGTGCCCAAAAGGGGACAGGAGAACAAAGAGTTGTGTTCAAGAGAAGCTACCTTGAGGTATGGAGAATAGCATAAGCAAGGAAGAAACATGAACATTTACCTAGGTAAAGAAAGGTGGAGAAGGAGTCCCAGGAAATGGAACAGGGAGAGAAAAGATATAAAGGCATGAAACATGTGATGGAGGTCAGTGTTGCAGCATGTGATACGTTGTGGGAACAGTGGTGAGACAGAAGGCTGGCAGAGCAGGCACACATGGGAAGATCAACATACAGCAAGTTAATAATCTTCCTTTATTTGTACTTAAAAGGCTCATGGTGTCTAGAGTTTTCTTGTTCTTCATTTTCCAGTTTCAGAAGGAGGATTGAATATAGTTGATTCTCCTCAACTAAACTGAGTCAAAGATAGGATTGGAAGGTCCAGAATATTCAGGAAGGAAAGGGCTTGCTTCAACACATGAAGAAAAGGATTTCAAGAATAGTGAAAAGTACTGGATTATATGGGAAGGATATGGAAACATAAGACCATAGAAGTGTGGTGAGCTGCGGAGAATGGAAAGTCAGATGAAAATCAGGTGCAGGACATTTCTCAGGGTGAATATGGACTGCAAGTGACTCAGGGAATTCTGTGACATTCTAGGAACTGCCACATTTTCTTAGAATCTATAAGGATGGCTACCATCAAATCTGCTTAATGACACAAAAGGTCTGAGGAGGATTCTAGCACACACCAGCTCTTTTTGGAATCTGGTGTTTATTTATCCTGTGCTCCCAGGTCCCTCCTGGGCGATCAACTCTCCCTCATGCTCCTCCAAGGAATTTGAGCACACTGACTCCCATCCTGGGTTTATGAAAATCAAGATTTCTACTTCTGCTTCCATACCCTCAATGATGTTCCCTCCTCCAGAAAAGAACATAAACCCCTTAAAGGCCAAAAGGAGGTATTTCCAGCAGAAAGGAAGTTTTCACCCGTCTTCTAGATTGGGTGGATAAAAGAATGAGGTGGAAGTGCTGAGACATCTTCCTGCAATAGTGTGACTGGCATAAGAGGAGACTGACACCAGACTTCCACATTATGTCAGATCACATGTATGTGCAATATGGTTTAATGCTCTGATCAAGTGACTGGGAAGCCATATCTTTATCCTCTGAGCTTTTTAGACTATACCATACAGTGTTTTCCTTCTTTCCTCCTTAAGCCCCAGTTGCATTTTGTCTTCTGACACCAGTACAATCTCCTCATAAAAGCTGAAAATCTGAAACACTTTATCATGTTGATGCTACATTTTTGATTTACATAATAAACTGTGATCATTACTCGTAACCTTAACTGGATTGAGTAGCACCAAGGACACCAGTGGAGTGTCTCTGAAGGCATCTTCTGAAATGATTAAATCAGGGGGGCTCTGACCTAATGAATGGACTAAACTATTGGTATACTCATAATATGATGGCATTATTGGGAAGTGGTGAAACGTAGGAAGCAGGACTTTTCTCTCCCACAGAGATCAGCATGTTCCATATTGCATCTACCAGGACCTAAATTAAGGGCCACATGGAAGACAGCACTCACCAACCTTGTGATAGGTATGTAACATAAAGGAGAAATGAACCTTGTAAAATGTATTATTGTTTCTTACTGCAGCATAACAACCTATCATGACTGACAGAACTAAAAACTCTGAACTTTATAATAACAATAATGCCCTTTAAAAATTGTTATCATGGATGTGAAAAATTTGGACTCTCTGTGAAATCTCCAGAAAAACTCCATAACTTTTCCAAGACAACCATCTAATTGCCAACTAAACCTTTTCTTGTGAGACACAGTATATCCGTCATCTAGCAGTCCTACTTACAAGTAAGTATATAGATACTTTCTTCTGTGAGGTTTATAGTGGAAAGAAACCAGGAGATGCTTGAATTTCTGACTTTACTAATAATAATCATAGGTGTCAAACAAAATTATTTTGAATTTGTAAAAAATAATTATGCAATAGTTCACATTTAAGATAAATACAATTAACAACTATATTCATGTAATACATTCCCTCCTTGCCAGGCAAAATTGAGCTTGCCATTTTATACATCTAACTTCATTTTGGTTTAAAGCTATTAATCAATTTTAAACATTGGGCATTCACTCAAAAGCATACTTAAAACGATAGTTATTGCTGTGAGAGAGTAGCAACAAAGTAGCCAGCACACACACACACACACACACACACACACACACACACACACACAAAATGGCAAAGATCAGCATAGTCTCCATACCATTATATTTTCCAGACTCTAGTTGTATAAATCAGGGTGTTTTAACCTAACTGAATTTATGCTTGCTTATATGATAAATCAATGCATAATATTTGGTTTATCAAGACTTTTGATTGAGTTTTAAAGACTTAGGTATGATGTTTAATCCAATTATCCATGTCTATTTATTTACTTAAATGTATTTTCTAAAAATTCTGAAAATACATTGCCCAAGAATTGCTATAACTCAGCTTGTTTAACAACTGGAATGATGATTGGAAATGTAATATCTAGTTTAAGGTTCATAATAATGAGGTTGGCATTATGTTTTATAAATCAATGGCCTAAATATTCATTCCTTTATTTATTTTAATTACCTGATTAGCAGAATAATTAATTACTTAAATCAAAAAGGTAGAATATAATTGTCATTCAACATCACTTCCATTTGCTCCTTTAGGAAGATTGTTGTTGGTTGTTAGGTGCTGTTGAGTCAGTATCCGACTCATAGCGACCCTCATAGGGTTTTCAATGGCTGTTTTCGGGATTGCCTTGGGAATGGATTGCCAGGTCTTTCTTCTATTTTTGCGGTGCTGGGAATTGAACTAGGGACCTCAGAGACTGCAGCACAGCACTCTACCAACTGAGCTAAATCCTAGCCCTTTAGGGAGATTATGCTCTATTTAATGCATTCTCCCTCTTAAGGGAAAAGACTGAATTGTTCTTTCTCCCTACTTCACATTCTCCAATAATGCTCCTCAGTACCTAGTTCAGTAAAATTTATGCAGTCATATTAATCGGAAAACCTGTGAGTTCTTTAAAAAGTTCTTGACTCCATTATCATCATGAGAGACAACTAGAAGGAAAACAGAGTTATTCAGTACATTATTCACTAAATTTTACATCTTTAAATTGTTTGAGCCAGAAATATTTCAAAATTACATCTCCTAATTTAGCTTTATTTTAATCCATACATCTTAAATTAAATCAAACAATTAAGATTACTTTTTAGAATATTCATGCTAGCCAGGAATCATGGTACATGTCTGTAATCCCAGTGACTCAGGAGGCTGAGGTAAGAGGATGGCGAGTTTAAAATCAGAGGCAGCCTGATGACTTAGTAAAACTATGTCTTAAAAAAATTTTTTAACTGGGTTTTGGGGTACACACTCAAGGCCTTAGATTAAGTCTCATGTACCAAAAAAAGGAGGAAAAAATATTTATATTAAAATATTGAGCAGTAAAAAATGTCATCATTTTTTAAAGAATAGTTTTATCAATGTGAATTACAAAAGTGACAAGCCATTCAAAGTTACTAGGGGAAATTCTGGCTTGAAAATGGGAGAGAAAATGGGAGAGAAAATGTCAGAGAAAAGTTATCATGATTCCTGGTTTGCAAGTAAGGTATTTATAATTCATTAGGATATGAAGAAGTTTGAGACTCCTTAAGGAGAAAAAGGATTGGGGCAAAATGCATAGAGTTAGTCAAACAGAAAGACGCCTCCTAGAATTGAAATGAACTAGTCATGTGGAAATATGCCTGAGTATATAGACAAGGTCCTAAAACTAGGTCTATTTTAACCATATGCACAAAATAAGGAGAACAGAAGTTCCTAGCTAATAAGATTAGAAGAACATGACAATAACATCTGTTATGGTTTGAATCTAAACCCAAAGGTCATAATGTTTGGACGTTTGGTCCCCAGCTGATGGTGCTGTCCTGGGCAGCTATGAGACTTCGGGAAGTGGGACTTAACTTGCAGAGGTGAGTCACTAGAGGTGGTTTTTTGAAGTCACTAGTGGTGGTTCCAGTAATCTCTCTCTGCTTCCTGATCACCATGATGTGAGGTCATATGCCACAGGCTCTACAGCCTTCCCTGCCCCCATGCCTGCCCTGACTCTATAGACAGAAACCCTCTGAACCAGGAAATCATTCTTGCCACAAGTTGTTTCTGTCAGGTATTTTGCCACAGCAACATACAAGCTGACTAACACCATATCGTACCCTGATGGAATTTAGGCAGATAAAAAGAAAAAAAAAATCATAGACTATTGGGAATGAAACCTGAGAGAGGTAATTTCAACCTGAACTGAAATATCAGATCCCTGGAACTTATTTGAGTCTAAATATGAAGGTTTAGATGAATTCCATAAAAGGAGTTCTGCTAAAACCCATAGCTTAGAGAGTAGAAAGTGAAAGGTATATTCATGGAAAGAACAAAATTCTCCATCCTATACATTCAAAACAACCAAAGAGTTTAAAATAGCTATTTTTTTCTCTGTTATTTTTTTTCATGTCTGGTAAATTCTGTGCACCATAGTTTCTGAATTTGGTTTAATTTTAAGTGTTTTTCAACTGTTATATTTTTTGAAAAAATTGCTGTGATTTTTGAATCCTGAACACTTTTTTGTTTTTCAAGTAGTTTTTTAAATTTATAATTTGTTCTCCAAAGATTATGCATGCTGTGCTCAGTAATGCTCTCATGAATATTATATTTTCTCTTCAGACTTTAGTTAATGTGCAACTACTGGTTAATGCATTATTACTTTACTTGCCCTTGAGTACTTTTATAATTTATACAACATTATTTTTTACTATTTCATATTTTCATTTAAAATTCGTATCTGTGCAATGATACCAATTTTAGCTATTTAGCAATATTTGTACCATTTTCAGTAATCTTCATTTAAGCAGTAGTCCCCATTTAAAAACAAAAACTAATGTGTTTATGAAATTAGCAATTTTCAATGCATTTTCCTAAAAGTTTAAGACTTTTAAGTGTTACTATTAAATGAGAATGTAAAACACAATGATAAAAATGTTTATATCATTAAAATTCTTACAATAAGATCCATCATGATATCTTTCACCCTACTTACACAAATTATCAGTGCTGTATCCAAAATCTGATTTAAAAAAAACTCTTTGTTAAAGCAAAAAAAATAAATTGTTTGTCAAAGCAAACAAAGGATTATAGACTGAGAGCATGTCAGTGACCCATTTGCTGTTTCTATCAATTAAATTTTTACAAATCTCTAATCTTCCCACATTTTTCTTCACATCACCATTGTATCATAATCAGAAAGGTCCACAAGGCTTCCATGATAAAAATCACAGAGGAAAGAATCTTGCAGATGATAGCAGTGAAACCACAATGATGAGTGTTAGAAAAATTATTCAGGCTTTGTGCCACACCACCTTGGGTTTGGATATCTGTTCTATTACTTCTAAATAACTACCCTTGGTATCCATAATATGAGAGAAAAGTATCTTTGTTAATACTGAATAGATTGTTGTTGTTGTTAGGTGCCATGGAGTCGGTATCCAACTCATAGCGACCTTACAAGTGAAACACTATTGTCAGTGTTTCTCTGCTGTTCATAGCGTTTTCAATGGCAGACTGATTTTTGGGAGTGGGTTGCCGGGTCCATCTCCCAAGCCTAAAGCACCTGATGCTCCCAGGTAGTCTCCCATCCAAGTATTAACCAGGCCTGACCCTGCTTAGCTTCCAAGATCTGACAGGATTGGATGCCACAGGGCTACAGCTACAGATACCATATATGAAAATACTAATACACAGAATCCTACAAATGCTAATTCCATTTCCTTCTCAAATAGAGGCTCCTTGATTTCAGTGGGGTTATATCTGGATAAACCTACCACAAATTGAAAATATCATATATATAGAAGATGCATTTAGTATAACAAATCTACCAAACATCACAATTTAGCCTAGCCTATCTTAAATGTGTTCAGAACATTTATATTGGCCTTGAGTTGGACAAAATCCTTTAATACAAAGGGCATTTTAAAATAAAATACTGAAACTCTCATGTAATTTATTGAATACTATAATGAAAGCAAAAAATAGGATGGCTATATTTATATGTTTTCTCACCATCGTAAAGCTGAAAAATCACTAAATCAAATTATAAAGTTATTGTTGCTTGTGGTGGTGTTAGGTGGCATCATGTCCAAATCATAGTGACCCTCATAGGGTTTTCAATGGCTGATTGTTTCGGGATTGCCTCGGGAGTGGATTGCCAGGTCCTTCTCCCATTTTTTGGGTGCTGAGAATTGAACCTGGGACCTCAGAGTCTGCAGAGTAGCACTCTGAGCTAAATCCCAGCCCCTATCAAGTTGTAGATCATCTGTATATAAAGCACTACATAAATCAAGCTCTAGGGTGGGTATCCCGGGAGATTTAAATGTAAATTAGATGTCATCTAAAGGAGTTTACAGACTAGAGGGGAGGAAATTAAAAACATACACCATCTTTTAAAAGGCAAACAGACAATCATTTGATCCAGTGGCATGCAATAAATACTTTTTCTCTGCTGAACTGGTTGAGTTAGCCAGCTGGTGAATGAAAAATTTTATTTCGATCTTCAACCAGTTTTCCTGTTATGGTTTGAATATAAAATGGCTCCCACAGGCTTATATTTAAACATTTGGTCCCCAGCTGGTGGCATTATTTTGGGAAGCTGTGGAACATTTGGAGATGGGACCTAGCTGGGGCAACTGGGGTCACTAGGGGTGGGCTTTTAAAGGATATACTCGGCCTCTGCTTCTAGGAAGGTCTCTCCTTCCTGGTCCACCAGGATGTGAAGTGCTGTCCTCTGTCACAAGTGTCTGCTACCTGCTAAGTCATGCCTTTCCTACCACTATAGACTGAACCTCTGAAACCATTAGCCAAAATAAATCCTTCTTTCCTTAAGGTATTTCTGTCAGTTATTTGAAAACAGTCATAGAAAAAGCTAACTAATACATCTGCCTTTCAGGTGACTGGGCCTAGGGATAGGCAGGAATGGCCAGTGCTCAGGGAAGGGGTGGGATCATCTGGATGAAAAGATCTGGGGTGATAGCAAGCCTCTCTGAAGAAATGTTCAGTAAAATCAGACACTAAAAAGGGTAATATCAAAATATTGGAACACAAGAATTAGTTCTGGGAGGTGTTGGAACAAGTCCTAGGATACGGGGTTTCTTACAAACTAATGAGCTCATGGTTCAGCAGTAGATACTCTTCACATGCAAGAATCATTGGACAGACTCCAGATATCTGCGGCAAATAAATTCTCTACTTTATCTAGGGCCTGCAGCGGTAGCCCTGTGGCATCCGATCCCGTCAGATCTCGGAAGCTAAGCAGGGTCGGGCCTGGTTAGTACCTGGATGGGAGACCGCCTGCGAACACCAGAAGCTGTAGGCTTGGGAGAAGGACCTGGCAACCCCCTCCCAAAAATCAATCTGCCATTGAAAACCCTATGAACAGCAGAGAAGCACTGACAATAGTGTTTCCCCTGTTGAACAGAGGGTCGCTATGAGTCGGATACCGACTCGACGGCACCTAACAACAACAACAACAACAACAAACTTTATCTAGAAATGATTAACTCTGAGAACTCTTCCTGTACTATTACTGTTCAGTCTATTCCATAGTACCAGAGAATTTATTTACTGGTAGAAATGAGAGGTCCAACAAAAGCACTAAAATACATCCTTTCCCATTCATACATTAGAATGTTGCGAGAGGGATGGGTTGGGCAATGAATTACTCAGACAACCACAATTTGTAAATTTACTCTTAAGATTTGGTGCTTGCATGTGCTGTTGTTGTTAGGTACCATCAATTTGAGTCCAACTCATAGTGACCCTATGTACAGCAGATCAAAACACTTCCCAATTCTGTGCCAGGCACATGATTGTATTTATGTTTAAGCCCAATGTTGGAGACACTGTGTCAATCCATCTGGTGGATTTTTTTTTTTTTCTGACCTGCCACTCTCCCAAACATGATGTCTTTCTCCAGGGATTGGTCTCGCCTGACTACATGTCTGAAATACGTAAGACGCAGTCTAGCCATCCTTGCTTCCAATGAGCACTCTGGTTACACTTCTTCTAGGACAGATCTGTTGGTTCTTTTGGCAGTCCATGATATATTCAATAGATATCTCCAGCACCATAA
>VMDO01040037.1:0-12239 GCA_007922755.1 Pedetes capensis
TTGAATTGTGGTGCTGGAGACGTCTATTGAATATACCATGGACTGCCAAAAGAACCAACAGATCTGTCCTAGAAGAAGTGCAACCAGAGTGCTCCTTGGAAGCAAAAATGGCCAGACTGCATCTTACATATTTCGGACATGTAGTCAGGAGAGAACAATCCCTGGAGAAGGACATCATGTTTGGAAGAGTGGCAGGTCAGCGCAAAAGAGGAAAACCCTCCACCAGATGGATTGACACAGTGTCTGCAACAATGGGCCTAAACATAAATAAGATTGTTTGCCTGGCACAGAATCGGCAAGTCTTTCGATCTGCTGTACATAGGGTCGCTATGAGTTGGACTCGACTCGACGGCACCTAACAACAACAACAACAAATGGCATGCTTTATCTGCATTACTATTGTAATGATTACTTATGATGGTAATGCCCCTGAGCCCATGTAACTTGAGAGTAGCCAAAAATGACACAGAGTTGCCATTCAACCAATCAGTCTTCAAAACCCCCAAGTTTAAAGCTAAAGTAACAAACTGCTTTGGTGGTCCAAATCTTGATGCGTACACCAAACTTCAGTACAACCCTAAAGAAGAGGATTAGGAGTCTTGCCAATTGTGAAAATTTCAGAAACTTTGGTAGACATGGGAAGAGCACATTTTTGGTCACACTGCCCTTTTTACATTACCTTTATCTGCACAGATCTTAATATTAAGATTTATGCCTATTCCATTAACTCATGGAACTGGGACTGTAAGTTTCTACTGTCCCAAAAACTTTTAATAAGCCTCCTCTATGTTTAAGTAGTGCCTGAGAAAGGACACGAAGGATTGCTAAGGGACATAGAGACCATCCTCTGAATTAGAATATCATATTATGCTCTCCTGTCTTGGAAGTGTTAAATAGTCATGCCCATGGCCTTCTGCAAAATAAGGCATTAAGCAATGTTAAATACTCTATTTGTTGACCATATTTGGAATGCTCATAAAACACAAGTTGAACTTGTGGATTGGGATTTTAATTGTTCTTACATAGTTTCAACAATTGCTGGGTCAGATTGCCTACAACATCAAATTCAAATCTCAGTTAAATGGTTTGGTTGTACTTGGAGAAGACTCTAAATTACTCCAAATCACCTTGGTTTCCCATGCCAATATTCATGAGTCTCCAAAGTTTAGAGGCCCTATTAAGTCTAATTCACTCACATAAGGTATCATTTTAAAAGATGCTTAATAAGGGGTTTTTTATGACATTACTAATGAAAAACTTCAGGAACTAAGAATAGCAAGGTAAGACAATCTTAAATATGGGCTATAACTTGCCTTGTAGGTTAAATAAGGAGAAGCATAAAAATGATGAGTTTGGTTTACATGCAAAGAATTATCTAGCTTTGTCATAATTTCTGTCTTGAACACTATAATATAAATTTTATTGTCAAGTGTAGCTCCATACAGCTGAAAAACATCTATTTTTACTAAATGCCAAAAATACAACCAAATGATATTCATGAGATAAACCTAAATAATATAGCAAATTGTCAAGCCAAATAGGAACAAACAAGTACTTTCTTCCCAGTCTACAAAGCAAGAATACTGATCACCACTAAGGCACAAGAAAAAAGCTGACAGTGAATCCCAAATCCTGCTGGAAATAGTTACCCTATAAAATATGGGAAACACACAGTATTTTGACAATATACAGAGCTGTACTCCTTCTATTTTTAAGCATTGCTTGTAGAGAACACAGTTCTGTGGTCTTAGGTGAGTGTGGTATTTTTAGGAACATTATAAGGACAAATAATAGTTCTGCTGGTTCTTCAAGAGAAGGATTAGGTTTCAATAAAGGACACACAGTAGGGAGAAAAACAAAGGCCATTCTATATTCCAAATGTTATAAGAAAATCAAAAGAACAGTGCAAATTTGTCTAGAAAATAATATACTCCTTAAAAATTAGGGTCAAAAATTTTCTAAAATAGGTAATAGTTATACACCAGTAGGGCTAAAGTAGTTAATGAGAAAAAAATTGAGAAATTAAACTGCACTAATAATGTTGGTGCTGGGATTTAGCTCAGTTGGTAGAGCACTGCACTGCAGTCTCTGAGGTCCCGAGTTCAATTCCCAGCACCGCATAAATGAGAGAAGGACCTGGCAATCCACTCCCGAAACAGTCAGCCATTGAAAACCCTATGAGGGTCGCTATGAGTCGGATACCGACTCGATGGCACCTAACAACAACAATAATGTTGGTAAATATAACATATTTTTCAAAACAGAGACTTCCTTAAAGGTTACACTGAAGAAAACAAAGAGAGGTCAACCTACATTCCTAATATGAATAGTAAGCTGAACTTAAAAAATCTGGTCAGAAAACTCAAATGAGCATTTTTAAATATTATCATGAATTAACAATGGTATTTCTGAATGGTGATCATCAGAATATTCAAGTACTTTATAGATTATTAAGATTAACTTGTTATTTAGCATGCCAGTACTAAGTCTACATATAATTACAAATTACCTCAAACTTGATAAGTTACATACTATGGTTTTGGTCAATTACAATACAGAGTTCAAGAGAAGGTAACATTGTACCACCATTCTATAGGCTCAGTTAACTATTATTAGTTTACTCTCTTATTAATCCATTAAATTGTAACACACACACACACACACACACACACACACACACACACACACACACACACAAAGCCCAGAGCATGCTACATGGTTGTAATCCCAATTACTCAGCAGGCTGAGGCAGAAGGTTCACAAATTACAGGCCAGAAGGAGCCTGTGTGATTTAGCAAGACCTTGTCTTAATAATAAAGCATAAAAAGTGAACTGGGAGAGTGGCTTAGTGATGGAGCACTTACAAAGCATGAGTAAAGCCCTGGGTTCAACTCTCAATATCTGTAAAGAAACAAAAAAATCAAAACTAAGATTTATTTCAGAATATGGAACATTCATTACAGAAACATAATTCTGATAGCAAATTCAAATGAATCAGAAGGAAAAATAACATCTGCTAATTTAGCAATATAAGTATGGCTGGGATTTAGCTCAGTCGGTAGAGCACTGCGCTGCAGTCTCTGAAGTCCTGAGTTCAATTCCCAGCACCGCAAAAATGGGAGAAGGACCTGGCAACCCAATCCCAAGGCAATCCCGAAACTGTCAGCCATTGAAAACCCCATGAGGGTTGCTATGAGTCGGATACTGACTCGACGGCACCTAACAACAACAACAATTTAGCAATAACCTGGCAAGGACTAGAGTTTTTCACCAGTATCATCTCCATTTAGTGGTTGGTAGGCGTTACAATACCCTTCTATATAGACAAAGAGTCATAGGGTAAGGAAGACCAAGTCATTAGCCGAAGTTCACAATTCACAGAAATATAATTTGAGTATATATCCTCTATGAGCATCTAAATCCCATTACCTCAACATAGAGTCATGTGTGTCAAAGAAAATTTAGGAGCCGAGGTTATAACTCAGTGACAGATCATGTGGCTAGTATGTGTAAGACCCTGAGTTATATCAGGTACACCAAAAAATAAACAATACAAATTAAATTAGGAAGGAAGGAAGAATGGAAGGAAGGAAAGAAGGGAAGAAGAAAAAGAAGGGGAGGAA
The DNA here is from genome assembly GCA_007922755.1 of Pedetes capensis. NCBI lineage: Eukaryota > Metazoa > Chordata > Mammalia > Rodentia > Pedetidae > Pedetes > Pedetes capensis. The sequence continues at coordinate 3,624 of VMDO01040037.1, forward strand.
GGAAGGAAGGAAGGAAGGGAGGAAGGAAGGGAGGAAGGAAGGAAGGGAGGGAGGGAGGGAGGGAGGGAGGGAGGGAGGGATGAAGGAAAGAAGGAAGGCAGGGAGAGAAGGAAATAAGAGAGAAAGAAAGGACTCCTTTGTTTTTTGTTTTGGTTTGGTTTGTTTGCAAGGACAAGAGAAATCCATTGTTTTGTACCATCATCTTCCCATATTATCATATCCAATGTCAATAATCTCCATGATGTAGTCATTATTATCTCTATTTTTAATTTGACTCCTTAATATCAGGTCTTGGGCTGGGAGTTAGCTCAGTGGGTAGAGCGCTGCGCTGCAGTCTCTGAGGTCCCGAGTTCAATTCCCAGCACCGCAAAAAATGGGAGGAGGGCCTGGCAATCCACTCCCAATGCAATCCCGAAACAGTCAGCCATTGAAAACCCTATGAGGGTCACTATGAGTCGGATACCGACTCGACAGCACACAACAACAACAATATCAGGTCTTGGACTGAAGTTTAGCTCAGTTGGTAGAGTATGCTCCACACCTTCTGAGGACCTGGGTTTGATCCCCAGCACTGGAAAAATGGGAAAGGATGTGGCAATCCACTCCTGAAACAATCCTGAAACAATCAGCAATTAAAAACCCTACAAGGGTCCCTATGCGTCAGATCCCACTTGACTGCCCCTAACAACAACAGATTAGGTCTTAGCATCAAACTCAAGTCTCTCTTACATTATAAAATCTCATGGAGCTGCTCAGGTCAGATCACTTGACTTGATCATTTTTTGCTATTGCTTGTATGGTATGAAACAGATGACCGTTCCTCTATAGACTTTTGTGTATGTGTGTGTGATACTTGGGAGTTGAACCCCAGGGCCTGACCCATGCTTTGGAGGTGCTCTACCACTGAGCTACAGTCCCAGTCCATTTTTTTATTTTTTATCTTGAGACAGGGTCTCCATAAGTTACACAGACTGCCTTTGGCCTTCAACCTGTGTTCCTCTTGCCTCTGCCTCCCGAGTTGCTCATATTACAGGCATGAGCCTCTACATCTGGCATATCTATGGACTTTTCATTACAACTCTACACCAGATTAAGTTAGTTATCAAAAACAACAACAAAAATACCTTATTTTCATAAAGTACAGAAATAGATATTGTATCAATTGAGCATGAATTTACCTAAAAGTTGTAAAAGAACTTATTAACTGTGACAAACATTTTCTAGCATCAAAAAATCACTTAGGTTCTGATATAAGCCTTGGTCCAATGACTTAACAATACTGGGCCTTAACTCCAAGATTACCTAGGCTTTTCCTTCATGATGGTCCTTTAAGTCCTCAAGATGGTGACTGCTCAGGCTTCAGTAATGACAGCTGTGTTTCACAGAAGGAGAAAGGGGTAGCATCATCCCCAGGTTTTCCACCTTTAATGTGAAAGCAACACTTTTCCTGGCATGTTCCCAGCACACTTTCTCCTATGTCTAGTAGCCAGAGCTGTGTGATCTCTCCAACTCTAGCAGCAAGAAAGGCAGGAAAAAGGGATGCTTCCAATTTGCACTATAGAGAAATATAGTAATAAGAGAAGGGACAGGTAAGAGAATGTGTGAGACTCCACTATAGTGTTTGCCTCAAGAACTATTCAAGGAAGTCATCTTTAAAACATTCTTTAAATATTTCTGTAATGTTCACTTAGTTTTTTAAATATGAGCTTGTACCTTTCTCCTATAAAAGAAGTTAGAATTTATTGTTGCCAATGTATTGAAACTAAAATATATTGGCAAACACTGTTAATATGTAAGAAAATATTAAGAGAATTTTAATTCTTTCCAGTACAGTGCATTACAATTATAGTGCCTAACAAATGCAATTAATTTGTTTGTGGTTACAAAGTAGTTGTAGCATCATGAATTACACTTAAAACTACATCTTTAAAAAATACTAAATTTCCTTTTTGCTACAGCTATTCTTATTTAATGCAAAGGATTCTTTTCACAGACATGTTCTTGCAGGAGAAATCATTGACAGAGAATTGACGTATTTATTCTTAGGTGCAGAGAATGAAAGTCAGGGTATTTTATTTTATAAGATAGCCATGAGAAAATCTTTAAAATGACACTTGTCAAGTAAATAAGTGTAATTTATATAACTATATGACTTTAAAGAGTTCAAATTATTTTATCCATTTTCCTTCTTGCCTAAAAGCTACTTGGAAATAAGTTTAAACAGTCAATTATTTAAGGCCATTAAATCAGGGACGCATGCAAATGATGCTCAGATGTCTGAAAAGTTAACATGCGACTTCTCACCTGAAATGAAAGAAAGAAGCAAAATGAACATAAATATCAAAATGAAGTACAAAGAAAAGTAACTTATCCTAAGTCACACAGTTACAACTAATTTATTCATTGTGCATCCACTGTGCATCAACAATATTGTACCTGTTGGGGACAAAGGGTTGATGAAGGGGATACTATAAAGTATCTCATTTGGTGGCTATTATAGCCGCTTTTCAATTTTATTATTTCAGATCCTTTAGGTCTCTCACAAAATTAAGGTCAAGAGTAGACTCTAGAGGACAGCTAGGACAAACTCCCTTTATAGGTGATATCTCTAGGAAGCAAGACAAAAAACCTATTCTATGTAGAGTGGTCACTTCAACTTCTGTAGAATGATCTAAACATGTGCAGAGTCAGGTACCGCATACCCTGTATGGAAGAAACATCATTTACTGGGCACTTCCTTCACGGAAGTAAAGGCTCATAGGGTTCTGCAAAACAGAGGCAAGTCCAGTACACTAATTCTGAAGAAGTGTGAGTTGAGATTTTACAGCAGGCCAAGAACAAATCATGTAGATCCTGTAATCCATGGAAAGGAGGTTGGATTTAATTGTAAGTCAATGAAAAATGAAAGAAGACATTTGATGATAAACCCATTGAGAATGCCTTTATGAATTTGGTGAATAGGAGAAGAGAAAGTAATCAGCAAACCATGTCTGAGTAGGATGAAGACCACCAAGATAGAGTCACATCACAGAAGCCAAGGGAGGAAAGAGTTTCAGGGAGGAGAAAGAGCTGAGCAATACTACCAAACACGGTGGGGACACACAGAGGTCCTTCCATTTACTCATTAGGTGGGAACAACTTCAACAGTGAAAAGGCAAAAAAAATCAGACTGAGGAGAAGTGAAACATAAATGATTAGTGAAAGAATTCAGGCAGCTAAGTTTTGGAGGTGAAGGGAATACTAGAAACAACAGTGAAGAGAGATCATTCAGATAATACTATTTTTTTCAAAAAAATTGACAGGATGTGGAAATTTTAGTTTGAATATAGGTAAAGATAAAGAAATCAGTAGAATAGGGAGAGACTAGGGACATACGCACCATAGCCCTGTGGCGTCCAATCCCGTCAGATCTCAGAAACTAAGCAGAGTCTGGCCTGGTTAGTGCGTGGATGGGAGACTGCCTCGGAAGACCAGATACTGTAGGCTTGGGAGGACTGGGCATCCCACTCCCAAAAATCAATCTGCCATTTAAAACCCTATGAATAGCAGAGAAGCACTGACAATAGTGTTTCACCTGTTGTACACAGGGTCACTATGAGCTGGATATTGACTCGTGGCACCTAACAACAACAAGGGTATATGTAAGATAGATCCTAGAGGAGACAAAAAGGGATGGGACACAATTCAGAGGTGGAAGAGTTACCTGGGCAAAAGCTCCAAGAAAGAAGAGGTTGATGGTCCTGTTAAAAGAATGAGAAAGAGCTAGGACAATTCACCACTGGTAGTACCCAAACAGGACATAGTGTATCTAATAAAGTAACAGTGAACATATAGCTTGGAGACTTGAATAGAAAGTAAAATTGAGAGAACATATTCTGTTAGATATCAATATCTCCATCACACACTGAAAAAGAGCAGTCAGGTCATAGGAAAGGTCTAACAAAAGTTGGATAGCATGAATCACACACACACACACACACACACACACACACACACACACACACACACACACACACACACACACAAATGACCCAAACATAACAGGAATATAATTACTTTCCTCAGCCTCAAAGGGGATAAATCTTTTGCTGAACATCTGAAAGTCAAAAAAGTGGAACATGGTCTATACTTTTCCAGATAAGCAAACCCCTAACACATTTTGGGTTTCCCTTTGTCATTCCTTAAGCAATTTTTTTTTCTATAATAAAAAGAGACTTCAGCATTAGTTAGAAACCAGATAATCTACAATTAACTCCAATTCTACTGCTCACGTTACATTTTAAATTGGTGTAACTGATGCTGGGTGTGGTGGTGCATGTCTGTAATACCAGCAACTAGGTAGGCAGAGGCAGAAAGATCTTGAGTTCTAGTCTAGAGGCAGACTGTCTAAGTTAAAGATACCCTGCCTCAAGATAAAAATTTTGAATATAAGGGACTGGGGGTGCAGCTCAGAGGTAGAGTACTTAGAGAGTATATTCAAGGCCCCTAGTTCAACCACCCAGTACCACAATAAACAAAAATAAAATCTAAAATAAAATAAAATAAAGTTGTATAACTGACATTGAAATTGCTTATTTACTTAATTAAATTTATTTATTTATTTTGCTTTTTATTAGTAGCGGAAAACAGGCTAAACTTTCTCATAGCTAATTTCTGAAAACATTTCTGTACAGTTTCTTCAAATTCTGGAATGGCCTGTATTGCCCAGCCAGTAACAACTGCTGAGTATTTGAATCAGCCATAAAACACTTAAAATCTTCTGACGTGGAGAATTTCATCTAGTTTCCCAGTGCTTCAATCAGATAGTGATGTCAAGTCAAAACCATGATATCCCTGTCTCCTGTTTCTATCTCTTCTGGTATGACTAGGGGAAAAAAAAAAGAAAAAAAGACATCAAAAGCAGTTCTTCTACCACATTCAATTCTGGAAGCTTAATCAGTCCCATGGAAATTTACTGTATGGCTTGTTTTTGTTAGTGCAATGGATAAGTTTCATGATTTTTTAAAAATCTTGACTCTCTTAGAATGTAGTTTGGTTTGATAGGTAAATGCTATTGGCTTAGGTGCTGAGGGCTTTTACATTGTCATTCTTGTTCTTAGATGCCCTCTAGTCTTGTCCGACTCATAGTGACGCTCCCGGGGTTTTCAATGACTGATTGTTTCGGGATTGCCTCAGGAGTGGATTGCCACATCCTTCTCCCATTTTTTGCTGAGCTGGGAATCGAACCCAGGACCTCAGAGACTGGAGAGCATTGCTCTACCAACTGAGCTAACTCCCAGGCCCTGGACTTTCAAGTAGGATCTTATAATTCCAAGTGGCAGTATTTTCCTCTGATCACCATATTAGAAAGCCTGAATTCTTTACAACTCCCTGGAATGACTAGAGTTTTCATCATTGCTTGTTTAAATGTATTTCTCTGGTTTATATCTTATTGTTGTTGTTCTTGTTGTTAGGTGCCATCAAGTTGGTATCCAACCCATAGCGACTCTAGGTACAACAGGTGAAACACTATTGTCATGCTTCTCTGCTATTCATAAGGTTTTCAATGGAGGATTGTTTTTTAGGAGTGGGTTACCGGGTCCTTCTCCCAAATATATCTTATTAGAACTGCCAAAGTGTCAAAGACAAAGGCAGTATAGGCCAGTAGTAATGTGTTCAGACTTTGAAGTTAGAAAGATCTAGGTTTGCTAGGCATGATGGTGCAAGCCTATAATTCCAGCACTGGGTTAGGAAGAGCATGAGTTCAAGGCCAGTCTAGACTATATAGTGATTTCCAGCCCAGCATGGTTTTTATAGTGACACCCTGTCTTAATCAAACAAACAAACAAAAACCCAAAACAACAATAAAGAAACTCAACAACAACAAAAATCTAGGTTCAATTTGATTTTAGATAAGACATTTCACCTCTTTGTATAGGCCAGTAGTAACTATAAATGGAGATGAAAATACTATCCATATTATAGTTGCCTCAAAAATTAAAGGAGTTGCCGGGCGCGGTGGCACATGCCTGTAATCCCAGCAGCTCGGGAGGTGGAGGCAGGAGGATTGCAAGTTCGAGACCACTTGAGGCAGTCTGCGAAACTTAGTGAGACCCTGTCTCAAAAAGTCAAAAAATGGGCTGGGGGTACAGCTCAGTGGTCCAGCATTTGCAGAGCATGCAAGCGCAAGGCCCTGAATTCAACCTCCAGTATGGAAAAAAAAAATTAAAGGAGTTGATATATTTAGGCAATTTAATAAAGGGCAGAGAACATACTAAATCTTAACTAAATGGCAGATTATTTTTCGATTTAAACATCTCTTCTTATTCTCACTCTTTCATGTTCTCTCTAAACCTCAAAATGTATTCACTGCTCCATCCAAAAACTAAAACATTTTTATAGTATGTATTGAATAAATGAATTCTATTTTTTACATTACCAAGAGCAACATATACCTCCCAAAATAATTTTATATAAAGAGCCAGGAAGTTTGACAAACTGAAATATGTGATGAGGTCCAATAATGATTCTCTTAAACTAAAGGACAATTCAAGGGTTACATTTTTAAGTTCTTTTAATCATACTGCTAATTGATTTCTCATTCTAGTATCTCTGAATTTAAGTCTTTCAACATCAAGTACTTATTATGTGTTTCAAGCACAGATTTTAGCTCAACAAAGTAATGTATACAATAATCTATTGATGCAAATGCTCAAAAACTATTTCTTAGCATAGTCTTTAATAGAAAAGCAATATTTAAATAGTATTTAATAGAAATTATCATATAATATTTAAATATACTACAACAAATAGAAATGCATAAATCCAATGTGATAAAAAATGAGAGAAAGAAAACTACATAGAGAAAGAAATTTAGGTTGGTGCACCCATTAACTGCTATGTGAATTTAGGCAAGTCTCTTGAGTCTCAAAAGACAACTTACCTAAAGTTAATAAAGCTTAAGCTTCAAATATGACTTTTAGGTTCTAGAAGGAGCATTAGAAATGTATTTATATTTGGGGTTTAACAAATTTTGCAAAAGCTACTCTAACTAAAATTGATTACAACTGCTATTTTTCCCCATACTAACTTTTGTCACACTTTCCCTCATGTCTGCTGGCCTTATAGTTGTCTGAGCCCTTCAGGAATCTGGCTAAGAGGAAGTTGAATTAGGAATACTGTAGTGAGATATAAGGAAAAATGATTTTAAGTAACTTCCATTATATTAGCCATTATAGTATAAAAATGGCTTCCAAGAACATGCCTACCATACAACTTACCTTTGTATCAAAAAGGTATGAACAAATGATTCTATCATGATTTACTGTGCCCTTGGCACCCAGAAGCATGTGATCAGCAAGGCTGGAAATAAATAGAGCCAGAAGTAAACCTGTGGTAAATTCTTCACTTATCAAAATTCAATGTAAAAGTGAAAATGGAAATTTCATCAACATATAGTCAAACTCAAGATACCCCTTGTCAAGAATGTACTAAACACTGAAGCATAAACTCTTCGGAAGGTAGGAGTTGAGCAACAGAGAACAGCAGAATTACTCTGTTGGTCACAAAGCTCTAGTAATAGTGTAAAAAGTGAATATATCTGAGTGGAAAGTCACATGTTTTATGTATCCCAACAATAAAAGTATACTTTCATTTCATCATCTAGAGGAAAGACTAAGCCATCATTCTAATTTTCTATAGAAAATATTCTAAAATCATCTTAATACATAGAAGGTGTAAGCACCACATTAGTTTGCTAGGGCTGTCATAACAAAATACATCAGGTGGCCTAAACCATAGAAGTCTATTTTCTCCAAGGTCTGGAGGTTGCAAGTCCCACATTGAAGTATCAGGACATTTGGTTTCTCCTGAGGCTCCTCTCTCTTATTTGTAGTTGGCCACCTTCTCTCTCTATCTCCCTATAGTCAGTCTGTGTGGGTCTATGCTTGGAGTCCCTTTGTATGTCCTAATTTCTTCTTTTTATAAATATGCAGTCAGATTGGATTAGACCTCACCCTAAAGACTTCATTTTATTAGACTTTAATTATTGTTAAAGACTTTATTTCCAAATATCACACTATGAGGTGCAGGAGATTAAGATTTCAACATGCATTTTGAAGAAATACAATTCAACCCATAACAGGCACTTAGAATAAATAGTCAAAAACTATAGTGGAAAAAGTAACAAAGATGTGTATTAGGCCATTAAAAATTTTTCAAAATACTCTGTCACTTTCAGGGATTTTGTGATATTTCTGACATTTCTCATTATCTTTTTAAATTTGTAATTTGTTTTAATTTACTTTCTCATAGAAAATAATTTTGTACCTAATTTTTTATTCACAATTTATTTTGTATTCTCTAAAGAGAGTTCCTGATGTTGCATTGGATTCTGCCTAGAAAACCAGAATCCATTGTTAGAATGCCAGGGGCTCTGGGTTCTATCTCCAGCACTGAAAAGGAAGGAAGGAAGGAAGGAAGGAAGGAAGGAAGGAAGGAAGGAAGGGCGTGCTTTATAGTTTTCATTGTAAAGTCTTTATCATCTTTGGTTAAGTTTATGTCTCAGCATTCTATTTATTTATTTGTTTTGACGATATTGCAAATGGCATTGTTTTCTAGACTTTTTTTTTCAGCAAG
>VMDO01040038.1:0-12238 GCA_007922755.1 Pedetes capensis
TGCATAATCACAAGTGACAATATTGGATATTCGGCAGATATAACAAAATATCTAGCTGAATGTCAAGTTTGTATTATCCTGAAGGGAAACGTAAAATTGGGGAAAGATATACAGGGAGTATTAATAATGTTGTCTACTTCTATAAAATTTTAAGTTGGATCACTAATTTTGAAAGATATCTACTACAAAAAGCTTGACAAGCTCACCTTTCTTGTGGAGTATTTACACAATTTATTCCCTACACACAATTTACTCTATTTCAATGAAATAAGAGCATACCATAAAACTTAATTATCTAAACCAATTAAGAATTACATCAGTAGAGAAACCATAATTATGTACAAATCTAAACTTTAAAATATGAACAGTAGTAGATTTTTAATATTTCAAATATTTATTAAGAACATCAGCAGAAGAAAAAGATGTGTAGACTTTTCTTATTTTGTTCTTTTTTGTGTTTGTCTAATCATTTTCCTGCTGCATATTATGACTTTTGTGAAAGTGGAAATTTGAGAAAATTTATAAACTTTTGGTATGTGGGTCCTGTAGGGAAAAAGAAGCTACACAGTACAGAAAGATGTTCATTTTAAAGAATGTCAATATGTAGTCAATGAATGTTCAGAACACAATCATATGCTGGTAAAAAATTTTTTTAAAAATCTGATTTAAATATAAAACTACAACTTTTCATATTGATTTGACAAATTGAAAGCTACCTGTTTCAAGTTTTGTTTCTCCTTTTTCTTTTCTCTTTTATTTTCATTTTTTTGTGTGTTTCCTTTCCTTTCTTTTTCTTTCTTTTTCTTGTTTTTCAAGGTGCCGAGGATCCAGCCTATGGCCTCCCACAAGTGAGGCAGTCTACATCTAAGCCATATAACCAGCTCCTCTCCTTCAAGTTTTTTAATTCAAGGAAACTTTTAGATAATGGAACTCTGGCTCAAATATTTTTTTTGTTTAGATTAATTTAGCATAACATTATCCCACTGACAATACTCCTCACTATTGATTTATCCTGGGGTAAGCCCCTGCACCAAATCTACCCAATAAAAATTTTCCTGGGGATATGTAGAATCACAGCACCTTCTTTATTGACTCTAAAATTATAAGATGTGATATTGAGGAGCTGTCAGCAACAATGATTTATGACATGTGAAAAAATCATAAGCCAATTCCCATAAAGGATAAAGGTGAACAGAAGGAAAGATTTGTATAGTAGGCTACATTGCTGATTTCTACTTTGGCTATTAGGTTCTCCCTTGGATTTCTGGAAATGCTCTACTTTTACCCTCATTAAGCTTACTCTTTCCTTGAGTTATTTTCATTTATACTCATAAAGTTCATCCTAAATTTTCCCAGCATAAGGATAAATTATTTATATGTTGCAGTACATATTGTTGCTGTTGGGTGCTTTTGAGTCAGGTCTGACTTATAGAGACCCTATGTACTGCAAAAAAACACACTCCCTGATTCTGTGCCAGGCACATGATCTTATTTATGTTTAACCATGTTGTTCCAGACACAGTGTCAATCCATCTAGTGGAGGGTTTTACTTTTTTGTTGTTGTTTTTGCCCTACCACTCTCACAAAATGATGTCCTTCTTCAGGGATTGGTCCCTCCTGAACACATGTCCAAAATATGGAAGACATACTCTAGCCATCCTTGCTTCCAAGGAGCACTCTGGTTGCACTTCTACAACAGATCTATTGATTCCTTTGGCAATCCATAGTATATGAAATATTTGTCTCCAGCACCATAATTCAAAAGCATCAATTCTTCTCTTGTCTCTATTGCTCAACATTCAGCTTTCATACCCATATGATGTGACTGAAAATACCATGGCATGAGTCAGGCACACGCTTCTCTTCACTGTGACATCCATACTTTTTCAAATACTTTAAGATCTTTGCCACAATTTTTCCCAATGCAATGCATCGTTTGATTTCTTCACTATTGCTTCCACAGTTGTTGATTGTAGAATCAAGTAAAGCAAAATCTTGGACAACCTAAATATTTTCTCTATTTATTGTGAAATTGCATACTGACCCATTTGTAAGGATTTTTGTTTTGTTAATGTTGAGTCTCAATCCATACTGAAGGCTATGTTCTTTGATCTTCATCAGTCAATGTTTCAAATCCTTTCACTTTCAGCAAACACAGTTGTGTCATCTGTATAATGGAAGTTGTTAATGAGTCTTCCTCCAATCCTGATGCCACGTTCTTCTTCATAAATTCCAGCGTCTCAGGTTGTTTGCTCAGCATAGAAGTTGAAGAGATATATAAAAGTATACATCCCTCATGCACACCTTTCTCAACTTTAAACCAAGCAGTGTTTCCTTGTTCTTTTTCAACTATTGCCTCCTGGTCCATGTACAGATTCCTTATAAGTGCAATTAGGTGCTTTCGTATTCCCATTCTTTGTGTGTTATCCATAATTTAGCATATTTCATAAAGCATAGACAGACACCTTTCTGGTATTCTCTGCTTTCAACTAATATTCATCTTACATCAGCAATGATGTCCTTGGTTTTCAGCCCTCTTGTGAATCTGGCTTGATTTTCTGGCAGTTCCCTTTGTATATACTACTATAGTCCCTTTTGAATGATCGTTAGTAAAATTTTGCTTGCATGGATATTAATGATATTGGCTGACAGTTTTCACATTTGCCTTTTTTGGGAATAGGTGCAAATATGGAACTCTTCCATTTAGTTGGCCATGTATCTGTTTTCCAAGTGTCTTGGCATAAAAACGTTAGCACTTCCAGTGGTACATCTCTTAGTTGAAACAACTCTATTGGTATTCCATCAATACCTGGAGGTTTCTTTTTTGCCAATTACTTCAAGGCAGTTTCTATTTTGTCTTTTAATACAATTGGTTACCCATCATATACACCCTCTTGAAATGTTTGGTCATCCACCAATTCTCTTTTAATAATGACTGCATAGTCCTTCCATCTTCTTTTGCTGTCTCCTAAATTGTTTAATATTTTTCCTGTAGAATCTTTCACTATTTCCACTCAAGGCTTGAACTTTTTCTTCAATTCTTTAAGCTTGAGAGAAACAGAGCATGTTCTTCCCCTTTGTGTTTGTATCTCTAGTTCTTTGCACATGTCATTAAAATATTTGATTTTTTTTTCTTTTCAAGCTGCCTTTTGAAATCTTCTGTTTAATTTCTTAACTTTATCATGTCTTCCTTTTACTTTGGCTGCTCAACATTCAAGAGCAAGTCTCAGAGTCTCTCAACATGTAATTTGGTGTTTTCTTTTTTCCTGTATTTAAATAACCTTTTATTTTCCTCATGAATGATATCTTTGATGTCATGCTGTAACTTGTCTGGTCTTCCATCATTCGTGTCTAATGCAGCAAATCTCTTCTTGAGGTGCTCTCTGAACTCAAGTGGGATATACTGAAGATCCAACCTTGGCTCTTGTACAGTTGTTCTAATTTTCTTCAGTTTCAGTTTGAACTTGCTTATGAGCAGTTGATGGTCTGATCCACAATCAGCACCTGGTCTCATTTTGACATTTCATATTGAGCTTTACCATTGTCTTTTTTGACAATTGTAGGCAATTTAATTACTGTGTGTTCCATCTGGTGAAGTTCATGTATACAGTCTCTGTTTTAGTTGATGAAAAATGTATTTGCATTGAAAATATCATTGGTCTGAAAAAATTCTATCATGTGCTCTCCAGCATTGTTTCTGTCACCAAGGTTGTATTTTCTGACTACTGAGCCTTTTTTTTTTCCAACTTTTGCATTGCAGTCACAGTAACTATCAGCACATCCTGATTGCATTTTCAGTCTCTTTCAGATTGTAGAAACTGGTAGGACTCTTCTCTATCTTCATTGATGGCCTTTGAATAATAGTCATATTAACTGGCCTTCCTTGTAGGCATATGGACATTATTATATCACTGACAGCATTGTACTTTAGGACAGATCTTGAGATGTCTTTTTTGATAACAAATGAAACCCTACTTCTCTTTAACTTGTCATTCTCAGCATAGTAGACCATATGATTATTTGACTCAAAATGGCTCATGCTAGTCCATTTTTGCTTACTAATTCCTAGAATGGGGCTGGGATTTAGCTCAGTTGGTAAAGCCCCACTCTGCAGTCTCTGAGGTCCTGGATTCAATTATTCTCCAGTAGTCTTTTGACTGCCTTACAACCCGGAGGGCTCCCCCTCATGTCTGTCAGTGTGCTGTAGTGTGGAGGCTTGCATGTTGCTGTGATGCTAAAAGCAATGCCACCACTATTTCACATACCAGCAGGTTCACCCATAGTTTCAGCTGAGCTTCCAGAATAAGACTAGGACAGGTTTCAGCTGAGCTTCCAGATTAAGACTAGAGAGAAGAACCTGGAAACCCATTCTCAAACCAATTAGCCATTGAAAATACTATGAATTGCAGTACATATATTTAAGTTGAATTTTTGTTTCAGTCGCTGTTTACTGTCATAAATAGGGGCTAGGATTTAGCTCAGTAGGTAGAGCACCACTCTGCACTCTCTGAAGTCCCAGGTTTGATTCCCAGCACTGCAGAAAAGGAAGAAGGATGTGGTAATCCACTCCAGAGAGAATCCTGAAACAATCAATCATTGAAAACCCTGTGAGGGTCACTATGATTTAGACAAAATTTGATGGCACCTAACAACAACAAGTCATAAATAACAGAACTAAAATTATCCCCCTATTATGGACCTTCCCATAGGAAAATCAGGGAAAACAATGTAAGACCAAGTAAATAAGTAAAATAAAAAATAAAATGACATCTTACTATGCTAAAGCAAGAAAGTACATCTAGAAATACTTTAATCCTTACCTTGATAGTTTTCACTTCATATTCAATTAGGAAGTTGATTATCTGTAATCTGTGAGACTGAGTAAGAGAAAGAAGGCCATGAGAAATACATTTAAGTCATAGTTAAAAGAATACCAAAGGGAAATACCATCTCTGCTTGGTTGCTACATATAAGTCACAAAGAATATAAGAACTCTAGACTCATATGTCATGATATATATAAATAATCCTTACTTCTGGGATCCAAAAAATTCATCTACTGAGGAATACTTCAATACTTCAATACCATAGCTCTTGATGAGCTATAGTAATGCAATCAGGTTCAATTTATCTAGTATATTCTGAAAACAAATAATACTTGATAGCATACAAATAGCACATGATTGAGAAATAAAGGCATTTCTCTTCTGCAGTATCATAAGTTACATTACTCAGCTTTCTACCACTATAACAAAATAGCTGAGAGAATTAACTTATAAAGATAAAAATTTCATTTGGCTTAGAATTTTGGAGGTTCCCTATAGTGATCAACTGGTTCCTTTTGTTTTTAGCCTTGGAGTGAGGCAGCAAATCTTGGCAGGACCACTTGGCAGAACAAAATTTCTTACCTCCTGAGCCAGATTGCAAAGAGAACAAGAAGGGGATTAGGCTACCACAGTAATTCTTGAGGGTACATCTACAATGATTTAAATTTTTCTCATTAAGCACCACGTTTTAAAGGTTCTAATACTTCCAATATCAGCAACCTAGGGACCAGTCCTTTAACACACAGATCATTGGAGGACATTTGTGAACCAAGCAACAGCATAAGAGATGTGGAATTATAACAATGCCAGACTTACTCAAATTTTATTCATTAGTTCTAGGAGACCTCAGCAGTGTCTCTGTATACTCCTAAATACATGAATTTGTCTATACCAAACACAAATCCTTTCATGACTTATGAAGATACAAAGATTTCCCCAGACTGTCAGCAGAAGTAGATATTGCAGAACAGATTGATGATATTTGAGACAAGAATCCTACACTCTCAAGAGATGTCTATGTGATTAGAATTGTTTTCTTCTGGTCTTACAACAGTTGTTACCTAATCTAATATCCTGATTATAACCGACATGTTGAAATTAACAACATGATGGAGTTGCACCAAGTATGTTGAATAGTTATAGCTCCCAAGTACAAAGTCACATCTAATTCATAGCCGAAGCACAGCTCTTTCTCTAGCTAGCTGCTCCTTTTAGGGCAAGTCACATACCTGGTATATTCCACAGGTATTTTACATTTAAAGTTGAGACTTTAATAGTATGTTTCTTTTGAATTATAGCCTGCAGCTGTGCCACTGTGGCATCCAATCCCTTGAGATCTTGGAAGCCAAGCAGGGTCCGGCCTAGTTAGTATTGGATGGGAGACAGCCTGGGAATAACAGGTGTTGTAGGCTTGGGAGAAGGACCTGGAAACACATTCCCAGAAAACAATCAGCCATTGAAAACCCTATGAATAGCAAAGAAGCAATGACAATAGTGTTTCACCTATTATACATAAGGTCACTGTAATTTGGATAACAAATTGATGGCACCTAACAATAACAACAACAATTGAATTGAAAGCATTACAGAAGGCAATGCAGTATGGTAGACTTAGTCACCTGGTGTTCCAAACATAAGTGAAAATATTATAGTACATTTTCAGTGTTACACAATTACTACTTTTTGACAATATATGTCCTACTTAACTTGCCTTTATTTATATAGTTAACATATATTCATTGGATCAGGTATAGGTGCAGCTTCCATGGAAATAGAACACATTTGAATGACAAGTATGTTTTATTCAGATTTGATTTTTCCTTCTGATTATCAAAAATTTACATTTTGATGATGTTTCTCTCCCAATAGGATTCTTCCCCAGGTTGATTCTTGGTCCTTCCTGTAAATGCCTCATGGATACGCTTTCACCCAATCAAACATTCATTATCACCACAACCACTATCTTATCCAAGTCCCCTTTACCACATACACCTGACATCTGCATCCCAATCAAACAACAATCTTCCAGCTGTTTCCCTAAGATGTCTAAATCTATACAGAAGCATCACTTCAGTTTCAGTTCAAGCTGGGACACATACATTCCAGCACACATGCAATTATGTACATGCAAATTATATGCTAAAATCTTGAATTGCCTCATCTCTTGACACAAACAAACAAACAAGAATATCTTATATGACAAAGAAAGGCAATATCTCATCATCTCAAGTTTGGAAAGAACTGTAAGGATCAGGAAATGCAATTAAGTAGTTTCATAAGTGCTAATAGCATTCAACTTGATATCCCCTTGGAGCATCTTACAAATCACATTCACACACTTAAAATCCCCAAATTATTTTTTGTCCCAAGTGGCTTGCTATCTTGGTCCTCTTCTCTTGGGGTGCATCTAAAAATTCTACAGATAAGTAAATTGAAACCTATTTTCTGAAACATGAACTATTCCCTTTGCCTGGCAATAATGTTTGGTTTTTGACATTTTTTCTTTATTCTTATGCAATTAAATGTGTGTATTCCTTAGTGTTGTTGTTGTTTTTGGGTACCATCAAGTTGAGTCAAACTCAATGTGACCATATGTACAAAAAAGCAAACACTACCTGACACTGAGCCATGCCTGGTACTCTGTCAGTGCTTATATGCTATTTATAAGGTTTTCAATGGCTTTTTTGTGTTTTTTTTTTATTTTCTTGTGTTTTTTTTTTTTGTCTTATCTTTGTGAGGAGTGTGCTTCTGGGTCCGTTTCCCAAGCCTACAGCATCTAGTATGCCTAGGCAGTCTCCCATCCAAGTACTAACCAGACCTGACCCTGATTAGCTTCCAAGATCTCATACCACTGTGATATGACTACAGGAATACTTTAGTAGGAAGCTGGAATTGATAAGAAATATCTGTGACTAGAATGGCTATAAGTTAATTGGAAAAACCTGTAATGCCCATGTGCCACCATTTACCCCCCATGACTTACCACAGTGACTACTTGGAGGAGCTAGAATAACTTTCCTCATTGGAAGAGTATGACCTTAAAAAGGGCAAGAAGACAATGCATTGAGTAATTATGTATCCTGAATTTATAGTTATGCTTAACCTCAGCTCTGCCATTATCTACCCTTTTGATGCTGGACCAGTTACTAAATCTTTCCAGTCCTGAATTAATAAATATAATGTATCTTAAAATGATGTTGATTGTATGGAGCTGTTGTGAGCATCACATGAGAAATTTATCATGATGGTCCAATAAAATAACAGTATGGTAACCTATAGCACAGTACCAACTAAGGCAAGATGGCAAATGAATTATCATGGTAAGTGCAAGAACATAACAGCAGTTATGTGTGAATATATCAGATAAGCCTGTTTTCAATATCTTTAAACAATTTTTTTTTTTTAGAAATCTATGTTCTTTCAATTTCTTTGTATTCCCAGATAAGGCACTTGCTAATAAATCATGTTTGATAAGTGTTTCATAGACAAGTATCTGTTACAACTCTGAACAAGATTTCATTAATTTCCCAGTGTGTCTTGCACATTGGACAACAGTCTGAGGACACCATTGTGTTGAACAAAGTAGCCATAAATGCTGTCTTTCTTCAGCTTTCCAACTAATGGTGGAAGAAAACATTTTCTAAATAATACACAAATACACATAAAGTTACCATTTGTATAAGGGCTATGAAGGAAACATGGGGTGCCATGGGAAAATATAATAAGGATACCTAATTTCATTGTGGTTGCTTCTGTTAGGTACCATCGAGTTGGTGTCTGACTCATAGCAATCCTACGTGCAACAGATGAGACACTATCATCACTATGAATAGCTTCTCTGCTATTCATAGGGTTTTCAACGGCTGATTGGTTTTTGGGTGTGTGTTCCGAGGTCATTCCCCCAAGCCTACAACACCTATTATTCCCAGGCAGTCTCCCATCCAAGTACTAAGGAAGCCCAACTCTGCTTAGCTTCTGAGATCTGATGGGATCGGACACCACGGGGGTACGGCTGCAAGCAATTACATTTAGGGAGTTAGAAAAGACTTTTCTATATGGCTAATGATATAAAAATGGATTTTACAGTTTAAAATAAGAGGGAAAAATAAAAAGATAATATTTTGTGACACATTGAAAATATAAGAAACTTAAATTTCAGTGCTTAAAAATAAGATTGTATTGGAATACAACCATGCACATACATTTATGTAGCATCTATGACTGCTTTCATGCTATAATAGACTTGCATAGTTAAAGCAAACACTGTGTGGCCCACAAAGCCTAAAATATTTACCATATGGCCCTTTGCAGAAAATGTGTGCTGACTTCTGATATAGAATCTCGCAAGTCCTTACGAGGATTTTATACATACATATATATATATATATATATATATATATATATATATAGAGAGAGAGAGAGAGAGAGAGAGAGAGAAAGAGAGAGAGAGAGAGAGAGAGAGAGAGGAATATATTCACATACACACATGCACACACCCACACACACACACATATATGTTAAGTGAGATGCTGTTAGATGGAGTTAGTGAAATATTTTAAAGCTACTGTGGAAACTGATCAGATTCATATTTTTAAGATCTGTGTGGCTGTTGTACTTTTTTACTTTAGCTTTGTTTTCATCTTAATATGAAAGTTTTTTTATTTTTTATTTTTTATTGGACATTTTTAATGTACACCTTAATGTGATTCATTCTCACATGCTTTTCATTGTGGCATTTACATATACATGCATTTTGATGTACATTATTCATATAGGTACCCCCTTACCCTCTTGTATGCTCCCCCCCACCCTCCCCATCTAAGTCTTCTCTATCATTTACTTGGTAATATTTTTCTATATGTACTTGAGTTCCAGTTCTGTTTAAGATAGAAATGTTTCATCTTGTCACAACAATCGCATGCATTTTCTAGACCATTTATATTGACACCATTCCTAGCTTTATTTTTCATTTTATTTTGATCCGACCTTTGACTAGGATGTTTCCTCCTTATAATTTTGATTCAACTCCCACATATGAGTGAGAACATGTGGTGTTTCCCTTTCTGAGCTTGGGTTCGTTCACTTAAAATAATTTTCTCTAATTCCATCCATTTTGCTGCGAATGACCTTATTTCATTTTTCTTGATTGCTGAGTAGTATTCCGTCGTGTATATGTACCATAGTTTTTTAATCCATTCTTCTGTTGAAGGGCACTTTGGTTGATTCCATATCCTTGCTATTGTGAAAAGTGCGGCATTGAACATGGAGATGCAGGTGTCTCAGTGGTATGATGACCCATCTTCCTTTGGGTAAATTCCCAGTAGTGTTATAGCTGGGTCATATGATAGATCTATTTTCAGTTTTTTAAAGATATCTCCATATTGATTTCCACAGTGCCTGGACCAATTTACAGCTCCACCAACAATGTAACAGTGTTCCTTTTTCACTGCAACCTCGTCAGCATTTGTTGTTATTTGTTTTATTGATTTTGGCCATTCTTACTGGTGTGAGGTGAAATCTCAGAGTTGTTTTCATTTGTATTTCCCTAATGGCTAGGGATATTGAGCATTTTTCATGTGTTTCATGGCTTTACAGACCTCTTCATTTGAGAACTGTCTACTCAGTTTCTTTGCCCATTTGTGTATTGGGTTATTTGTTTTTTGGGGGAGTGTTTTTCTTGAGTTCTTTATAAATTCTAGTAATTAGACCTTTATCTGATGTATAAAATGAGAGATTTTTTCCCCATTCCGTGGGTGTTTCCTTGACTCTGTTAATTGTTTCTTTTGCTGTGCAGAAGCTTTTTAATTTCATGTAATCCCATTATCTATTCTTGTTGCAATTTCTTAAGCAATTGGAGTCCTATTAAGGAGATACTTTCCTAAGCCTATATGATGGAGTGTGTTGCCTATCTTGCCTTCTATATGTTTTAAAGTTTCTGGTTTTATGTTGAGATCTTTTATCCATTTTGAGTTAACTCTCGTGTATATTGAGAGATGTGGATCCACTTTCATTTTTCTGCATGTGGATGACCATGTTTCCCAGCACCATTTGTTGAAGAGGCTGTCCTTTTTCCAGTTTATTGCTTTGCTCCTTTGTCGAAAATAAGGTGGCTATAGGTGTGTTGAGGTATACCTGGGACTTCTATTCTGTTCCAGATGTCTTCAGGCCTATTTTTGTGCCAGTACCAAGCTGTTTTTGCAACCACTGCCCTGTAGTATAGTTTGAAGTCAGGGATTGTGATTTCATCTGCATTAGATTTGCAGATTAAAAGTGTTTTGGCTATACGTGGTCTTTTGTGGTTCCATATGAATTTTTGGACCATTTTTTCTATTTCTGTAAAGCCAGCCAGTGGAATTTTAATGGGTATTGCATTAAATCTATAGATTGCTTTGGCAGGATAGCCATTTTTACTGTATTAATTCTCCCTATCCAGGAGCAGGGGAGGTCTTTCCATTTTTCAGTGTCCTCTGCTATTTCTTTCTTTAATGTTTTGAAATTTTCCTTGTAGAGATCTGAAGGGTCTTTGGTTAGATTGATTCCAAGGTATTTAATTTTCTGGTGGGCTATCACGAATGGTATTTTTTCCTGAAACTTCCTTCTCTTCCTGTTTGGTATTGGTGAAAAGAAAAGCTGTTGATTTTTGTGTGTTAATTTTGTAGCCTGCAACTTTGCTGAAAGAGTTAAATAGATCCAGAAGTTTTCTGGTTGAGGTTTTGGGGTCTTTCAGGTACAAGATCATATCATCTGCAAATAAGAATAACTTGACATCTTCCTTGCCAATCTGTATCGCTTTGATTTCTTTCTCTTTTCTGATTGCCTTGGCCAGGACTTCAATTACTATGTTAAATAGAATAGGAGAGAGAGGACATCCTTGTCTTGTTCCAGATCTAAGAGTAAATGGTTTCAGTTTTTCTCCATGTAATATAATGTTGGCTGTAGGTTTGTCATAAATGGCTTTTATGAAATTAAGGTATTTCCCTGTTATACCTATCTTCTCCAGCGTTTTTATCATGAAAAGGTGTTGAACTTTGTTGAATGCTTTTTCATCATCAATTGAGATGATCTTGTGTTTTTTGTTTGCCAGTTTCTTGATATGCTGGATTACATTAATTGATTTCCATATGTTAAACCAGCCTTGCATCTGTAGTATAAATCCCACTGGGTCATGGTGGATAATCTTTTTTATATGTTGCTGGATTCTGTTTGCCAGAATTTTATTAAATATTTTTGCATCTAGATTCATAAGGGAGATGGGTCTGTAATTCTCTATCTTAGATGAATCTTTTCCTGGTTTAGGTATCAGGGTGATGGTAGCTTCATAGAATGAATTTGGGAGTGTTCCCTCCTTTTCTATTTTTTGGAATAATTTGAGGAAGACAGGTATTATATCTTCTTTAAAAGTTTGGTAAAATT
>VMDO01040039.1:0-12236 GCA_007922755.1 Pedetes capensis
TAAAAGATAGAGAAGACTTGGATGGGAAACTTAGATAGGAAGGGGGGAGGGGGGAAACATAGAGGAGGGTAAGGGGTAACCTATATGAATAATGCTTATCAAATTGCATATATGAAAATTGTCACAACGAAAAGCATGTCAAAATGAATCACATTATGATGTACATTAAAAATTTCTAAAAAAAAAAAAAAAAAAAAATGGATCATCTCTGAAAGCCTCCCACAGAGATGGTGCCCAGGACTTGGCCAGGGGCCCTTGGAGGGCAGTTCTAGCTGTGAAGCCCTGGGTCTTGTGAACTTCAGGCACAACTTTTAGGGCTGCACCTCCTTCCATTCCAACCTCTCATCCCTGAATTCTATCTTTTCCCAGCCACAAAGGAAGGAGGCAGTGGGGTATAGTGGTTAAGAGTACAGAGGAAGCCATTGGACATCTGTGTTTGAGTCCTGGTTTCTCTTCCACTTCCTAGCTGTGACTTTACACACATTTCTCTGGGCCTTGGTTTCCTTAGCCGTGGAATGGAACTATAATAGTGCCTACATTATACAAATTGTTGGAGGGTTGAGATAATACATTAAATACAAACAGTAGCTATGATGACCATTTATCTACAAACCAGTTTGTTTGTTTTTTTTCTCTTCTTCAGTACTGGGGGGTTGAGCACAGGGCCTCAAGCATGCTTTGCAAGCTCTCTACCACTAAGCTGCACCCCTAGCCCATTTTTTACTTTTAATTTTGAGACAGGGTCTAAGTGATACAGGCTCCCTCTAGTCTTTTTTTTTTTTTCTGGTCCTGGGGGTTGGACCCAGGGCCTTGCACTTGCATGCTTTGCAAGTGCTGGACCACTGAGCTGTATCCCAGTCCATTTTTTTTTTTTAACTTTTTTGAGACAGGGTCTTGCTAAGTTACGCAGACTGCCTCTGGTCTCAAACTTGCCATCCTCCTGCCTCCGCCTCCCCAGCCACTGGGATTATAGGCATGCGCCACCGCGCCCGGCTCACTCCCTCTAGTCTTGAACTTGCAATTCTCCTGTCTCTGTCTCTTGAGTCACTGGGATTAGAGGAGTGCGTCACCACACCCAGCTCTACAAACCAGTCATGCCTTTGGACTATGTTCTCAAAGTGCCTTTTCTCTGCTTCTCAAATTTTTCCCTCTCTTCAAAGTCAACAAATGGCTTAAATGCAACAAAAATGTGGAAGCTGCAGAGAATACAGGTAAGAGCATGGACTTGGGAGTCAGCCAGCTGAGGCTTGACTCCTGGTTCCTGTAACTTTGTGCAAATTACCTCATCTTCAGTTTCCTCATCTGTGAGTGGGGACAATAGTAACTGCTTCAGAGGTCATGAAGATACAAGTGATAGGGGGTAGACTAGGCATGAAGAAAGGGAATAGAGAGACCTCTGCAGCAATCGCTGCAGCTTCTCCTCAGCATATTCTCTCCAGCTGCCTGTAACATGAACATCAATGCAAGCCTCCTCTGAGACAAAAGTTTTGATCTGGTGGTCAGTGCTTCTCTGATAGAGAATATTTTTGCAAACAGCATGATTGCTAGGAGATAATACCCTTTTTTAGATAGCCTGGTGTACAACCTGTAGCATCTTTGTAAATGGTCCCAATCTGTAACCAGTATTCTGCTTGCACATGAAGGCCCCGGGACTCTCATTTGAAGCAAGACCCCTCCTGTAATAAAGAGAAAGGCTTGTTTTACAGGGGTGAGGGATGAGAGAAGTCTGACACACCTGAAGATAAGACCAAAGACAGGGGAGGAATATCTGTCCCCTTAATGACACAGGAACTTAACAACCCCAAAAGCCACTCCCCTCAGCACAGTGTCCACAGGTCTCAGCAAGGACGACAGTTCTCAATGCAGTATCCAGATGTCCCTAGCCTCCACAGTTCCATACAGAGCCCAGAGTCCAGAAATCCACAAAAATCTACAGTGTCCACTGTTTGCAGTATCTAGTCGTCTGCAGCTTAGAGCAATGTTCAGAGCAACCTTCAGGGTTTCCAGCTGTCTGCAGCTGTCTGTATGGGAGAAGGACCTGGCAATCCACTCCCAAGGCAATCCCGAAACAGTCAGCCATTGAAAACCCTATGAGGATCGCTATGAGTCGGATACTGACTTGATGGCACACAACAACAACAACAAGCAGCTGTCTGTAGTTCTACACAGATGTTCGGAGATTCCTGCTGCTTCACTGATGGACCTATACCATATTTGATCCTCCAACTCAGGAAGTATAAATGCGGCTGTTCATGGATCCTCAATGCTGGACCTGACTGTTTTCTGATTTCTATATCAGAAAGTGTAACTTTCCCTCTCTTTAACTACCCATCTCCCTCTCCTCACCCTGAAGTAACTCCCTGGGCTGCTCCTCCTCTCTTTTTCTCTCTCTCTACTCTGGCCTAGGCCCCTCAGCCTGTTCACGCCAAGCCTGCCTGCTCTGCCTCTCACTTTATTCCTTTCAATTCTAAAACAAACCATCTTTTAAGTTCCTATCTGGGTCCATTTGTAAAACTGCTTATAAATGTGACCAAGGAGAGAGGTTTGTTGCCCACTTCCCAGATCTCTCTCACAGGGTGCTGTAACACCAGACCCTGGACCTGTACTCCCCTGTAACAGGAGGACTGAATGAGTTAATGTTTATGGAGCACTAATAAGTACAGCCTGCAGCTGTACCACCCTGGCATCTGATCCCATTAGATCTTGGAAGCTAAGCAGGGTTGGGCCTGGTTAGTGCTTGGATGGGAGAAGGGAACACTGGGTGCTGTGGCCTTGGCAGAAGGACCTGGTAGCCCACTCCTGGAAACAATAAGCATCAAAAACTCTATGAAACAGCAGAGAAGCACTGACAATAATGTCAGGCATGGCATAGTGTCCAGGAATGTTTCCTGTGTTGTATACAGGGTCACTCTGAGTGGGACTCAATGGCAAGCAACAACAACAACAACACGTCTGCCAGGCATGTAGTAAGCACTTTATCAGTGCATGTTAAAAACTTTTTTAGGATCTCTGTGAAAATACAGCATGCAGCACAATTTTATTTTTAACTCTTTAAATATGGGTCTTATAAGTGCAGGATTTCACACAACCCATCCTTGGCTCTAGGCCACTGCTTAGCTCATGTTTGGTGCTAAGTGGATAGATTTAAATAAACCAAGAGACACAGACCTGAGTAGGAGAAAGAAGTCCAGAGATGTAAAGAGATAAGTTGCTGACTAAGAGGCATAGAGGCAAAGGCAGTGACCAGAGTCCTCTTCTTTCCAGAATGTCTGATGGGAGCCTAGTGTTTGTATCATCATAGGAGGAAGTATTAACTTGAGACATGTGAAAGCCTGTAGACAGAGATGGGAGGAACAGCCCTGTGTCAGATGCGAAGTAGGGATCTGGAATCAGCCAAGTGAGTCAGAGGCCCGTCCCTTATCCCTAAAATAGTAAGTAAGACCACTGTCCTACTGAAATGAAATAGCAATAGCAATAACTGTTTTTTGAGAACTTCCAGGTAGACAGGTACGAAGAATTGTTATGCTCACTTTTACAGGCTGAGAGGTTTTGCAACTTGCCTGAGATACAAAGCAAATAAAAAGTGGAAGAGTGAAGATTCGAACCCACGCTCCCAAGCGTGTGAATCAAACTGCGTACAAATGAGACAGTGATCTGGCCCGGCCACAGAGCAGTTCAAAGGATAAAGGCCATTTTATCACGCCGAGGGGCTTACAAATTGTCTCAACAACAGGAAAGGCTCACAGCTCTAGAGCACCCAGCGGCACGCAGATCGCAGCTTCCCGCAGCCCTTCGTGCTTACGTGCACTCCGTGACCGCCGCGACGGACGCGGAGCAGGCAGAGGAGGGCGCATGAGCGCTGGCGCCCGGGAACACGCCTCCTCTCCCCTAGCGGCCGCAGCGCAGACGTGGGGCGCATGCGCACACCTGGCGGGCGGAGGGCGGTCAAGAGCGAGTGGAAAGATTTGGAGCCGAAAGTGCGCGGGAGGCGGCGGCGGGGCGCGAGCGCGCAGGCGCGGCCAGGAGAGCGCTGCAACCGGAATCTCGGCGATCTCCAGTCCGCGCCGCATCCTCAGTCTGCCGCCATGGCCGCCTACAAGCTGGTGCTGATCCGGCACGGCGAGAGCGCCTGGAACCTGGAGAACCGCTTCAGCGGCTGGTACGACGCCGACCTGAGCCCTGCGGGCCATGAAGAAGCGAAGCGCGGCGGGCAGGCATTGCGAGGTACTGAGCTGCCCGGGCTGCGGGCAGGCGGCGGTGCGAAGGGCCCGGGCGCCTGCCTCGAGGCCGCCTGGCTCCATTCGGGCGCTCTAGGAGTGGGCTGGCACCTTGGGCGGCCCCTCCAGTTTAGTTTGCGGTTAGGGAAATGGGCACAGGGTGGGGAGGCCACTAGCTCAAGGTCATCGAGTGGAGAGCGAGGGTGATGCTCCGGGAAGAGGACGCAGAGCGGTCGCACCGCAGCCCTTCGCGCGGTTCAGGACATCTCCTGGCGAAATTCTCCCTTTCTAGTCTGAGCATTTACTAACTTGGGGGCCGGTTGCTCCGATGGAGCAAAGTGGGGCTGGCGGTTAGGCACCAGGCCGTCTTAGGGTTCCCTTAGGGCCTGCGGCTCCTAGGGGATGATGTCCGGTACCTTCCAGCGGCTGAATCCAAGATTTCTCAAGAGGCGGCTGCGGATTCCAGTGGCACGGCAGGCCACAGTCTCGTCCTGGGCAGTGAGGGGAGTGCAGTTGCGCTGGGGTCCTAACTGGCTTCAAAGCACCAAGTCCTCCACGTGCTTGTGTAGAGCTTTGCGGCTCACCAGCAAACCACAAACACCGTGTCCAAAATGCAGTTACAGATGTAACTGAATGATTTAAGCTGATGTTCTCTACAACCCCATAAAATAAGCAGATTTTATTCCTCTCCTTTCCTGGACCCCTATTATAGTTGGGAAAAGTCAAGATGGGAAAGATACCTTGTCCAAGATCATACCTATTTATTGCTAGTCCAGTACCCTTACCCCAGTTCTGGGTGGAGTAACAGGTAGGTTTGAGGAATTGGCGGGCTGTTGGCCAAAGACAAAGGCCGGGCAAAGGGTGGAAATGGCTGAGAGATATACTTGCCTGTTTGCCTATCCAGGCTTGTCCCAGGCAGCAAACTGTTCTGTGTGATTTTGGAATGCTAATAAGGAAGGATTCCCTGCTGCCTGCAATTCAAAGAATGCCTGGATTGAAGAGATGCTTCTGCTGATTAGGACAGATCCTGCCTTGCTCCCTCCTAACCTCTGGACAAAGCAGCAACCATATTAAAAAGTTACTGATATCTGGTTGTGATCCTGGTATTTGGCCCCAGGTTGCCCGCCCTAGCTTCTTGCCTTCATTGTACATCCTTTTGAAATGAAGCAAAGCTTGGGAAGGTCGGGGAAATGTAATCCTGATGGGGGCATGTGAATGCTTTGGGATGGCCTGTTGTAAATGCATACCATCTAAGAGAGGTTGGGAAGAAGAAAATGCTGGTAAAGGAGGCCATTTTCTTTAGCTCTCTGGCAGGAAGAACTGTGGTTTGTAATAGTTTGCTGTTGCCTCACCCAGGACACAGTAAATTGCCTCTGTGTTCTAGCTAAGATGATCATGTTTAACTTGTAATCACTGCAAAATAAGACCCCATTTCAGCTTTAAAATAAATGGTGGTAGCATTACATTTTAGATAATCAGACACAAGGCTATGCATGGTGGCATACGCCTATAATGTCAGTACACAGGAGGCTGAGAAGGATTGTGAGGTCAAGGTCAGTCTGGGCTACACAGCTATACCATGTCTCAAAAGAAGAAAAAAAAGATCAGACATAAAGCTTTAATGATTATGGGTATCACAGATGATTAAAGAGAAAAAAAAACCTAAAAGATGGAATGAGGAAGATTATTATGAATACTAATATAAAAGATCTACGATATATAAAATTCATAAGTGTTTCAGTTAATAGTAGGATTTGTACTGTCTTGACGCTCATTTCAGGAGGAAGCTAGAGAGAGCTGAGTTTCCCATTCAACCTTAAGGCCAAGAAAGGGAGGGATCCCTGAGGGAGAATGGAATCCACACCTTATGTCCACTGTACACTTGGCTATGCTTTGGTGTACTAGGTAAGCTAATGGAAGAGGCTTTAAGCTTCTCATCCTTCAGCATTCTCTGTTTAGAGTCCTAAGGGGAACTGCTTATCTCCTTGGGGACTATTTGTGTTTCCAGAGTGAGACTCTCCATTGCAAGTGGAAATAATTGCAGAGAAATAGCCTGTAGCTTTTCATCGAGGGAGCTGAGGTTTGCAGTATGGGTGTTCACTTGCCCAGTGACTCAGCCTTTTGTGGGGAGTCATTCCTCCCCCTGCAGGTTAGGGGGTGGTTAGGGAAGTGATAGTAGCCAAGTCTAGTGGGGTTTGTTCCTACAGTTCAGTGATGGGATCTGTCTTTTCTGTTGTGAGTGATGGTGGTTTTCCTGGTGGATAATCTTCCCTTTCCCCACTAGTTGGTTCTTAGTAGCCTCCTTCTCATTGAATGACTGGCAGGGAAGTTCATATTTTATTAATCACTATTGCTAACTTCAGTGTGAGGGCTGGGGTTGAGCTCAGTTGGTAGAATGCTGCTCTATGCTCCCTGAGGCCCTGGGTTCAATCCCTAGCACTGTAAAAATGGGAAAATGACCTGGTAGCCCACTCCTGAAACAATCAGCCATTGAAAACCCTATGAATAGCAGACTGGGCATGGCACACTGTTGGGGAGAGTTTCATTTTATTGTACTGTGTCGCTATGAGCTGGGCCCTACTTGGCAGCACCTAACAACGACCTCAATATGAAGCAATATCAAGGAAAGATGGTGCTGAATTTTAAAGAGGGCCTTGTAGTGTTGGGGAGAAAACAAGTGTTTTCTAGGCACACTACATAAGAAAAGGGCCATCTCCTTGTTCAGGTGGGGGCAGGGGACAATCTTTCATGAAATAAGACTGATTCACTTTAAACTGTTGGTTGGGCCAACATTACTCTTGATTGCCCCCTGTATCCTCTATTACTACTGTGTACAGAGGAGAGAGTGGAGAGATTCATTTATAAAGGAATCAGTGCACAGCATTTGCTGATCAGTGAATGGCTTCTAAATTTGGTTTAACACTTAAGTAGGTTTAACACTTCAGTAACACTTAAGTATATTCCTCTGAGGGAGCAGGCTGGCCCTTTGACTGCGATGAAGAGGAACTATGGATTAAGAGCCGCGATGAAGAGGAACTATGGATTAAGAGCCTTCACACTCTGTGGTGAAAATATTATTTCATGCAACAACTGAAGTTTTATCAGCATCCTCAAAGAGCTCTTGCTGTGTCCTTATTGTTGAAATTTAAAAATCCCATTTTTCCAAGACCAGAGATCTAATAAGTATCTAATGGAGCCAACTATGGTGGCACATACCTGTAATCCCAGCACTCAGGAGGCTGAGGCAGGAGGATCAATATGAGTTCCAGGCCAGCCTAGAGTACACAGCAAGACCTTGTCTCAAAAGTCAAAAACAAACAAAAAAAGTCTATCAGAAGCAACAGTTCTTACTGACACCAGAGGCTGGGCATGGTGGTAGAGGCCTGTAATCTCAGGACTTGGGAGGTGGAGGTAGGAATATCATGAATTTCAAGCCAGTGTGAGCGACATAGCAAGACCCTGTCTTAAAAAACATCCAGGGTCCTTAGGAGGTAGGAAAATGGGGATAGCTAGAGATGGTGGTTAAGAATTGGATTTTGGAGTCACAATGCCAAGGTTTTAATCTCTCAAATAATGGCTAGGATCTTGGATAATTTGTTTAGCTCTTCACAGTTTTATTTTCCTCATTTGATAAGATGGGTCATAAACATTATAACCTTATAAGGCTTTTATGAAGACTAAGTAAAGCATACAAAGTACTTAGTCCAATGCCTGACTAATGGTAAGCCCTCTAGAAATGTTAGCTATTATTATTTAAGAAGAGATTCCAAATGTTTAGGATCTTTTTCTCTAAAGAATTGAAGCCGAAATACTTAAAATGTGCTTTAAGTGTATTCTAGGAATTAGCATAAGTAGCACAGGCCTCAGATTAGCTGACTGACCGTGCATTTAGGCCTTGGGGTAGGTGATTTATTGGTGACTCACTAGGAAATATACTTTCATCTATAACAACAAATTTTGTCTTCCTTGAAGGCAGAATATTTACTGCAAGAATATACAAAATAAAATACTTGGCCAAATAATTTTATGTGTAGCTGGGTACGTTGGCACATACCTGGTTGCTGGTAATCCCAGCGACTTGAGAAGAGGCAGGAGGATTGAGAGTTTAAGGCCAGAGGCAACCTGTGTAACTTAGTGAGAACCTGTCTCAAAATAAAAAGAGAAAATGGGCTGGGAGAGGCAGCACAGTGGTGAAGTGCTGGCCTAGCATGTGTTATGCCCTGGGTTCAGCCCCCTAGTGTGTATGTGTGTTTAAAAAAATTCTGGCTCATAGTGGATCTGATTAGCTCATGACTAGGCACTTCTAATTTCCAGATGCTGGCTATGAATTTGACATTTGCTTCACCTCGGTGCAGAAGAGAGCAATCCGGACCCTCTGGACAGTATTAGATGCCATAGACCAGATGTGGCTGCCAGTGGTGAGGACGTGGCGCCTCAATGAGCGGCACTATGGGGGTCTGACTGGCCTGAATAAAGCAGAAACGGCTGCCAAGCATGGTGAAGCCCAGGTAAAGATCTGGAGGCGTTCCTATGATGTCCCACCACCTCCGATGGAGCCAGATCATCCTTTCTACAGCAACATCAGTAAGGTAGGGGCAAACCCAGGTTTCGTTAATCCACCCAGGATCAGAGCGTTAAAATCTGAGCCTCACTCTTTAACTTTTATTACTGTCTGCCTTGTGCCACTGAGCTTATATTTTATGATAAAATAGTTAATGTAATCCTCCCATTGCCAGGGAATGACTTTTACTTTTTATAAGGTTTAGTCAGTGATTTGTGCTGTGTATCTGAGAAGAATATCTCCTTTTTAATATCCCCATTAGTGTATTTTATATAAAACCCATTCATAGCCTTCCTAAATCAGCTGCAAGAGAATTGGGAAGAGCCTGTTGGATAACTTTTTTTTTTCTTTTCTAAGTTATATTTCTTTTGGATTGGGTAATGGGGGTTGGAGTGGCAGGATAATGACCTCCTTTTCCAAGGTTTCAGCTTTCACTGCCATTCTGCACCCTGCTTAGAAACTTTTTGCCATCACATAACCCCTAAGGGAGATGAGGAATGGCAGATTTAACAGATGGAACTGCTGCTAATTGGTGATCTTGAAGTTTTCTTTGTTGCTTAGGATCGCAGGTATGCAGATCTCACTGAGGATCAGCTACCCTCCTGTGAGAGTCTGAAGGACACCATTGCCAGAGCGTTGCCTTTCTGGAATGAAGAAATTGTCCCCCAGATCAAGGAAGGGAAAAGGGTCCTGATTGCAGCCCATGGCAACAGCCTTCGTGGCATTGTGAAGCATCTGGAGGGTATGTGTGTTTTTTTACAGGGGTCCCTAAGGATGATAAAGCAGAGCTGCTGCTAATCAAAGAGTTACTTAGTACAAAGGAG
This sequence comes from Pedetes capensis, assembly GCA_007922755.1. Classification (NCBI taxonomy): domain Eukaryota; kingdom Metazoa; phylum Chordata; class Mammalia; order Rodentia; family Pedetidae; genus Pedetes; species Pedetes capensis. The sequence continues at coordinate 9,603 of VMDO01040039.1, forward strand.
GGCTTGAGGAAAGGGCTAATGTACTGATATCCTTAAAGACAATCTACATTGACTCTTGGTGGAAAAACACCTTGTTTCTCAAAATGTGATCTGCACAGCAGTGACAGTTGGACCTCTGAATGCTTGTTATATATGTGGAACCTTAGGTCCTACTCCAGGCTCAGTTCAGAATGGTATCTCTCTCCCAGGTGATTTGATACACATTAAAGTTTGACATGCCTACCCCTAAACTAGGCTGGGATTCAGCTCAGTTAGTTGAGTGCTGTTCTGCAGTCTTTGAGGTCCTGGGTTCATTTCCCAGCACCACAAAAATGGGGGGACGTGGCAATCCACTCCCAAAACAGTCGGCTATTGGAAACCCTATAAGGGTCGCTGTAAGTTGGACATGACTCAACAGCACCTAACAACAGCAACCTCTAGACTAGGATTGGCAATTGAAATTGCTAGTAAAATCTTCCTCAGTCACAACCTGGGTTAATGTCACAGATAAACTTCATTTTGCATTTTAAATTGTTTTGCCTCCAAGGGCATAGAGGCCCAGAAGTTTTGGCATATGGATGGACTACAGAGGGTGCCTGGGATGTATATAGTCTGGCTTCACTATGGGCTTCTAGACCCCACTTTGGTATGGATATCTGCAGTATACACTTTTCTGTAGTTTTTTGTTAGTGGCCCATTTTAAGATCTTATATACCTTTCTATTTTAGTTTAGTGGCTTGAGAAATTGGTATGGGGGCCATTCCTTGGGGGTGGTGGATCTGCTATTACATAGCTCCGAAAGGATGTCTAGTTTTAATTCCTACCAAAGTGTTTTGTCACTTGGGGGATGAAGTATATACCTGAAGGGTGATGTGGATTCACACCTTTTGTGGCTGAGCACGGTGACTGGCTGTTTTCAGGTCTGTCTGAAGAGGCCATTATGGAGCTGAATCTGCCCACTGGTATTCCCATGGTCTATGAATTGGACAAGAACTTGAAGCCTATCAAGCCCATGCAGTTCCTGGGGGATGAAGAGACCGTGCGTAAAGCCATGGAGGCTGTGGCTGCCCAAGGCAAGGCCAAGAAGTGAAGCCGAGAAGGCAGACTACTAGCCCACGAACACCCTCCCACCCATGCATTCCTCTGCACCTCTCCCCTGTACCTGTCACACTGACCACATCTGTAGGTTCTTAAGTTGTAGCTGCAGGTGGGGTCCAGTGGCTTCTGTTTTTATTTTAGCATTTTGGCTCCTGCACCCACTCCCTTCATAGAATCTAGTCAGAATAGCACTCTGGAGTACAGGTCCTCAGTCCAATCCCAAGGAAGGCTCCTCTGATTCAGGAGAGTTGAGAGGTGGTAATTCCAGTTTAATTTACTGAGGACCTGCTTGAGTGGAGCTAGGGAGGAATCATGCAGAGATGTGACCAATGATGAGAAGCCAGAGAGCCTATTTATGTTCCCAGGAGCCAGTCCTGCACTCTCCTGTAATCAAGTTGCTGTCTGGGGCTCTAGTCATTCCAGTAGGTGAATGTAACCTGCATGGTGATTAAAAAAAAAAAACACCTGTTTCCTCCCTGACCCCAGAGGAGCTGGCTCCAGAAGGTTGGGATCAATCCTGAATTAAGTTTATGTGTTAAAGATAATATAGCACTAAACAAAAACCCTTCTGGAGTTTCTAGTGGTGGTTGAAATAGTCCCACATGTGGTCACCAGAAAATAAGCCATTCCTCACATCAATATGAGATAAGCTCCTTGGCTTCTAAGGGGCAGGAGTGTATCCTGCTGTGTACCTTAGAGTCCTTCCTCTGTCTCTTGTAGTAGTGAAATGGCTCTTGGTCATATCCAAGTGTCTTTCACTGTGTCTGATTTCTGAATCATGTTCCACTTGCTTGGGCCTGCCACATGGGCCCAGTACTCATTTTGAGCATAACTGTACTAAATCATTTTTCCAGATCAGTATAATAAAGGAGTGATGTGCAATATATTCCTGTGTGATGTGTTATACCTAGTGTCTAAGGAAATCTTTAGAATTCAAGTTGAAATGCTCCTTATGACATACCCAGCCCTTGTGAGACAGATGAGTTTTAGGACAACCATTACTTCCTGACAAGCACTTGAGCTTCTAACCATCTTAGTACCTTGCACTAAGAATCTTGACTAAAACTATCCCTAGGGCAGGACGGTACTGGAAAGCCAGCATCAGCTAGCCTTCCCACTATGAAACCAATCTACTGGACTTCCAAGACAAAGCTCCTCACCCTGGAGTATATACCTGAAGGGTGATGGAGATTCACACCTTTTGTGGCTGAACATGGTGACTGGCTGTTTTCAGGTCTCTCTGAAGAGGCCATTATGGAGCTGAATTGAGGAAAGGGCTCATGTACCGATAGCCTACATTGACTCTTGGTGGAAAAACACCTGGAGTACAACAGAAACACCTGCTCTGAGTTCACCCTTGACATTCAGGGCAAGGACACCTGCTTTATTTATTTTTACCGGCAGTTTTAAAGTGTACTAACCCAGGCCAAGAATCACCATTCCAAGGAACATGAAGAATAGCCTCATCCTTGTGCAGTGGCATGCACTTGTGGCCCCATATACTCAGGAAGCTGAAGCAGGAGCACCGCACAAGGATGAGGCTTTTTTTTTTTTTTT
>VMDO01040040.1:0-12234 GCA_007922755.1 Pedetes capensis
AACAACAATCAAACCTAAAGTCATCTTGATAAACTGTTACATTTTAAATATATCAGTTGATTAAACTAAAACTAATTTGTGAAACTATAAGGCATGAATATTATTTCTATCAGCTGAGTCTAGACTGCATAAAAAAGTGAAACGTGCTATTTCTATTGAGTTATTGCAACTTATGAATACAATTGAAACCCATTTTATATATGCTCCATAAATACAAGGGGTAAGAAAAATGTATACACATTTTAAGAGATGTTATCTGTGTATTATATTTTGAAGTTGAATTGAATTATAGTAGCAATGTGTACTATGATGTTTGCTCAATATATGGAGTCAATCAAATACATGTTAGCACTACATATTCTTGAAACAGAAAAATGGGGGAAACTTTTCACCCCAAGATGTGTACACATTTTTGGCACCCTGTATTTATGTGTGTATATAGGTAGATAAATAAAAATAGATTTAATATTTTCTTTTAAAAACACTTTCTTTATTTTTCTTTTAAAATGATATTTCAAAATGTTTGTGTATTACTGGCCCATTCCTTTACCACATATTGACATATGTTAGAATGAGTACCTCATAAAATCTAGGGAACTAAGGAAGAGTGGGAATATGTTATTTCCTTTAGATTTTATTGTTCACAGCATTTCCATTTTACTGATTGTTATTTGCATAAGATCTTGTAAATATCTTACTTATGTGTCCTTGGCTGGATGTACTGCTTCAGTGCATGCAGGAAACATCTATGACTTCTTGTACCTGCATTTCTCTTCCTCGGAAAATCCTCTGAATTTTCATCTCCTTTTTATCCACTCCTGTAGTAACTTAGAGGTATCAAAAGGGTAGCATCCCCAGGATTGTGGGTTTCATTCAGTAGCAGATCGAAGTTATTGTAGCCTCAGCTCCCTCACCCCTCAGATAAGATAATAGTAAGTCAGATGTTTAACACTAATTCCAGAGTTTTTGAGCAGGATTAAGCTTCTTTTATCTACCATGATAACTTGCTGTACAACAAATATTTCATGTCTGCATCTTTCTGTCTTGTTTCCACATTCACCACAGGGTTTCCCTGGAATACACTTCCAAATAAACTATTTGAACTATAATATTTGCCTGAGGACATGTTTCTGGTTAAACTCTAAATAGTAAATATATTATTTCATCAGTTTGGCCATTTCCAACATGATCCCTGGACGATTCTATGGATTAATATGTTCTATCACTGAACGTAAATTGCTTCTGTGTTGTTGATTTTGGTATTAAATATTAGCCTGGGCCAATTTGTACATATTGAGTGCATAGTAAGCAATAAAACAGTAAATATATGTAAAATAAGTAAACTATTATGCAGGTAGTAAATTGGGAATGCCTGCAGTCATACCATGGTGGTATTCAATCTCCTCAGATCTCAGAAGCTAAGCCAGGTCAGACCTGGTTAGTACTTGGATGGGAAACCCCCTGGGAACACCAGGTGCCGTTGGCTTGGGAGAAGGAGTCAGCAACCCACTCTCCCCCAACAACAACAAAAAAATGAGCCATTGAAAACCCTATGAATGGCAGAGGAACACAACAATAGTGTTTTGTCTCTGGTACATTGGATATCTATGAACTGGACACTGACTTTACTGCACCTAACAACAACAACAAATTGGGAATATGAATTATTTTAAATCCTAGAGAAAATGAGCAACTAAAATAATAGAATAATGAAGACAGGGTTACACATTTCTTGCTCACTAAATCCTCAGCACTTACCATGAGACTTGTATTTAATAAGAATTAATAAGAATTTTGTAAATGAACATCTTATGGCCAAATATTAGTTGTTGATTTTTTTCTAAATATAGTATAGAATTACAGGATTTGAGACCAGGATTTTGGCTATTCTTTACTTCTTTTCTTTAAAAAATATTGATGTCAGAATGTATAGGGCTTTAGAAACAGATATGTCAAACAAATAAAGACCTCCTTAAATATAGTGCAAGGATCTAATGTTGGATGATTATAAGATTAAAGGTGATTGTGATTTGTAACACCTGTAAGTCATCATGAGTTGAAAGAGAACAGACACAAGCAGAGTTCACGCTGTTTCCTGTGGTGCAGTAGTAGTTAGCGTAGCAAAAAGGTTACTGCCATTCATTTAAACAAAATGAGCATTTTATGTACCTTCACTGTCAAACAAGATGCAGTTGAGCAATGCTTTTGTCGAACATTATAAAGGGCATGAGTGATGGGGGTGGGGGATAAGGCAAGGAGAGAGAAAGAAGCTATTTCATCTATTGATAGCCAACCCAAGAGAAAAAGCTATTCTCTCTCTAGCATAGTATCTAGTGACTTTTTCAATGACCCAAGCACTTTCTCCTCAAAGAAATTCTTTCTAGGTGGGCAATTCAAACATTTATTATTGTCTCAATGAGGAACTAAAAGAAAAAAATATGAGAGTTTGCTTGCAGTATGCTGCTTTGCTAGCCTCAGCACAAAGAGAATTGGAATTCCTATATCTTTAAGCAAGATCCTCTGATTGGAAAGTATAGCTAATTCCAGTCACATATGAATAAAGAATACATTGGATCTAGCCTATTAACTAGTCTAGATATAAAGCTTTAAATACATTTTGATTTTCTTCTCTAATATTTTCATTTATAATTATAAAGGAATATGTTATTAGAACTAATTCATTAGTTTTTGTTAACTATACTGTCCTCATGGTTGCCCAATAGAATCTTTTATTATGTCCATTTTTAAAAAATGAGAAAAACTAAGTCTTGGAGTGGTTATTTTATTTTCCAAAGGATAAATGACTAGAGAATATGATTATTACCAATTTCTAATAATAATAAATAGAAGAACAGAAAAAAATGTATTAACAATCCTTGTTGATGTTGTTGTTGTTAGGTGTCCTTGATTCATAGAACAGAAGAAACACCATTGTCAGTGCTTCTTTCCTATTCATAGGGTCTTAAATGACAGATTGATTTTTTTCTGAGGGAGGTAGTGGGCTGCCGGGTCCTTTTTCCAAGTACAAAGCAGCTGGTGCTCCCAGGCAGTCTCCCATCCAAGTACTAACCAGGCCTGACCCTGCTTAGTATCCTTGATCTGACACCACAGTGCTACAGCTGCAGGCTTAACAATCCTTGGGTATATAAAATATTTTAAATAAAATTTTCATTTCTTGTAAATGTGAAGGAAAGAAAAGAATTTGGTAAGGTTTAATCATGTCATATGCAAAATTCCTTCTGTTCATTCCCCCATAGGAAAGAAGAAATTTAAGAGTACATGCATCACTATCTGAAAGTTGTACAAACTTCACTTGTAATAGGAGCCAAGACAAGGTAAAACAATTGTTTTTTCACCTGCATATAAATTGGAGAGCTATTGACTTCAGTAGAAGACTACTTCATTGCATGCTTTTAAAATTATGGATAATGCTGTTATTGTTGTTTGGTGCCATCAAGTTAGTATCACACTCATAGAGACCTTACATGCAACAGGTGAAACAGTATTGTTTGTGCTTGTCTGCTATTCATAAGGTATTCAATGGCTTATTGGCTTTTGTGAGTGGGTTGCCGATTTTTTCTCCAAAGCCTACAGCACTTGGTGTTCCCAGGAGGTCTCCTATCCAGGCACTAACCAGGCCCAACCTTGCTTAACTTTGGAGATCTGCTGGGATCAGACACCACAGCAGTATGGATACAGGCAAAATTATGGGTAGCCAACCTAAAATTCATTATTATAATAATATGCCTCAACTTTTTTCACTGGACCCTTTCAAGGGACTAGAGTAACTAAAATGTAATTAGTGTCATCAAGTTTTCATAAAATGTGCACAAATTTTCTTGTTTTAATTCCATAAATTTCAGAATATTTGGTAAAAATTAATATAAATGTATGAAAAATTAATTCTGAAACATAATCTTGTCTCTTGGGTGGTAAAATATCTACTTTTTTCTCTGGATATGATTCTCAATAAGAAAAATGTCTTTTAAAAAAAGTTTGTCCTAGATGGGTCCCAGAGACTGAGGAGGCAGAGGCAGGAGGATCTCAAGTTCAAGACCAGAGGCAGTCTGTGTAATTGAGCGAGCCCCTGTTTAAAAAAGAAATAAATAAATATCTTGAGTTAACGTCTCACTAAGTCACACAAGCTGCCTCTGGCCATGAACCTGTGATCCTCCTACCTCCACTTTCCATGTTGCTGGGATTATAGACATGAGACAGTATGCTCAGCTAAGCAAAATGTCTAGATTGAAGATGTCAGAGACGTGCTTGCATGAATGTTTATTTCTGAATGAACTGGAATTGAAGTATTTTATTAGTGGATGGTCGTCAGGGCTTTCTAATCCTAGGAATATGTTAACCGATGCATTTAATGATAATATTATAAAATAAGTAATAATCTATCTAAAAGATTTCTCACAAAATCTCTCCTGTAAGTCAATAAATTTACTAACTAAAATAAGGTATATAAGTCATGCTTAGGAAAATTAGATATTACCTAGAAGTGTGCAACATCTAGTCCCATGAAATATGATGGAAGAATGGGAATAGTAGAAGAATTGAGAGCATGTAATACTAGAGGACTCAGAAAAAGAAAGAAAGGAAAATAAAATAATGAAGTAAAGTTAAGAAGCTTTAGAACTAATTTGTAAGAGGATAGCTATTATGCAGCTCAATGTCATGGACATCCTATGGACCTAAGAAGTAGAGAACCATAAATGAGTAAGGTAAGCTCCAGAGAGAAGAAGAAATTTTGTAGATTACTTGAAGCAAAAACCAATACACCTATATCTAACATTGGTCGTGGAAGAGGATACTGTGTATCATCTGCTGGGTATAAGGAATTCAATATAGAAGATTTTTAAAGATTTTCTAGTGATGATACATGACCTTTGGACTTGAACTACTCAAAGCAAATTATTATGTAATACTATAATAATCAATTTGATACTTTATAATTCTATGTATTTTTCTATTATAAATATTTCTTGTAAATTGAATAATAAAATATGCAAGTTTTCACTCTCAATCTTTTTAGATTGGAAAATATCTTCAAGATTACCATAAAAAAGAACCTAGCATTTTGCTACCATCTTCAGATCTTGTCATACTCTCAAAAATACTACAAGTTTAAGGGAAACCCAGTTAACAGGAGACTCTTTGGATGGCTAGAGGTATAATCTAGCCATAAGTCAGTCAGTTTAGATCATAAGTCAGTCAGTATAGATCCAGAAGCTGCACAGCAAAAATAAGTACACATATAGTCAGGTAAATATCAAACATTTATCTCAAATTTACCCTTGATAAGGATCTTACATTTAATTAATTTTTAATTTATTTAATAATTATTATGATCTATATTTAAAGACATTGTACAAAAATATTCAGCAATTAATTGAGTTTAAAAGTAGGTATGATAAAGGAAAGAGACAGACAATCTCATCTAGAGTAACTGTGCACAGATCCAAGACTGTGCCCTCTGAAGAGAAGCATCTGAGAAGTCCACTGTCTGTGCTTGTGAAAGGAAAGGATTAAATGAATAGATCAGACTAGAATAAGATAGTCACTGACCAAATAAAAAAAGAAAACAAGCAACAAGTAATAATATCTCCATGGCAAAGGATCAGTTTACAGACATGCTGAAAAATATAAAATATCTAATTTCCAACATAATTATAAGATTTTCAAAAATAGGAATATGCACTCTATGAATGAGAAAACAAGCAAATACTAAAACAACAAAAGAGGCCACCGAAATTACATATGAGAATGAGATGTCAATTTTAACAAAAAACTATAAATTGGTCATTATAAGATATATCAAACAAATAAAGCCCATACTCAAATAATAAAAGAAGATAATATGACAATATATAAATAGAGATGAAAACTGAATAGATATAATTTATAAAATAGAAAAAGATAATAGATAGCCAGGCTGTAAAAATTTGGAAAACATAATTCCATCGCAGCGTGAAACACACTTAATATCACAGAATGAAAAAAAGATAATTATCTTAAATTTCATCCTCCCATGTGACCATGCTCCATGTCACATGTTGCTTCTGGTATAGCAATTTTTGTCAGAAAAAAACTTTAAAGTGTGTCCTCATCCACCTTGTTCACCAGATCTGGCAGAGTGGAACTTCTGACTTTTCCTCAAAGTCAAAATGACCATGAGATGTAAACATTTTGAACTGTTTCAGGTCTATGAGGCAGCCATGACAGTGTGACTAAAGACAATAAAAGGGACTTCCTGAACTGCTTCAGAAAGTGGAAAGAATAATGAATGGGTAATTGTATTCAAAGCCAGAGGGAGTATTTGAGGGTGGAATAAGGACAATGTGTCTTTTACTATAGTCAATTTTTTATTCAAACATTTACCATATCTTTGGATCACACCATGTATATACATTTCTGGTATATTTTACTGAATTTTGCTGGACACTTAAGGAATTTCCTGGGAATATCTGATGAATCTATGTTCATATATTATTTATAATATATATATATATATATTATATATTTAGACACCATCAAGTTGGTGTCTAAATCATAGTACCCCTAGGTACAACAGGAAATAGACTATTGTAAGTGCTTCTCTGTTATTCATAGGGTTTTCAATGGTGGATTGCATTTTGGGAGTGGTTTGCTGAGTTCTTCTCCCAAGCCTACAACATCTGGTGTTACCAGGCAGTCTCCCATCCAAGTACTAACCAGACCTGACCCTGTGTAGCTTCAGAGATCTGATGGGATGGGATGCCACAGTTGTATAGCAGCAGGTGTAGCAGGTATTTAAGGTCCAGGGAAATACAGCAACAACCAGACAGGCAATGTATTGCTCTTAGTGATTGAGGTACATCTGGACAGGAATGTAGGTTTGATAGAGTTATTTTTAATAAGAAAACATTAAGACATATCTAAGTGTAAGAATAAGTAATAATAAATATTATGTTGAAGAGGCAGAGTCAGTGTGAAGTGTGGCTACAGTAATCTCCAGGAGGCAAGAAATGTCTGTATCTAGAGTAGCATCAAGACCTTGACATAAGAAATATACCTGAGAACTTATTCCATAAAAAGAAAGAACAACATACATGGAAATAAATAAAATCAATGGATTTGATGTTAGAATGAGCATTTATTTCTGATAAATTCCTTGAAATTTCTCATCAAAATATTAGCTAAAGACATTGCTTATTTGAAACGGGAAATATATGAAGATTGTGAAATATTTGCAGCAGAAAGTAATAAGGCTTATTTGCTTAGGAATGCAGTAATAGAACTAATAGGTATAGAGTACAATATCTACTTGAAGTTTTATTTTAAAAATATAATTGAAACTTGGTAACACAGTTTTGTGATTTTTTTCTGCATAATATCTACTTGCCTACTTGCAGGGTAGAAACAATTATTCATTTGTTGGAGGTTGACCAAGGTCATGGTTTGCGTTGATAGAGGGAATGATGAGAACATTTAGGCAGTGAACAAGTGTTGAATGGATTTCAGAAAGAAAGAAAGAAAGAAAGAAAGAAAGAAAGAAAGAAAGAAAGAGAGAAAAAGAAAGAAAGAGAAGGAAGGAAGAAAAGAAGGAAGGGAGGGAGGGAAAGAGAAAGAAAAGAAAAGATTAGTGAAGTTCCTAGTAGTATGACATGACAGAATTTAGGATTTGGGATTTCAAATCAAAAGATGTTCTTTGTCAGTTGGAAGTGACTAGGATTAGTTGTTACAATGTTTCTAAGACTTTAGTTGGTCAAGGAATTAGGAGACCAGCGTTGTGGTTTGTCTTTCAATATGAATGAGAATATATATATATATATATATATATATATATATATATATATATTGCTCAGTTCTAGTGTACCTTATGTGTTCAATAAATATTTTTAAATATTGTGAAATGTGAAAACTGGTAGCAATAAGGAATTATTATTGTTGTTGTTAGATGCCATCAAGTCAGGCCTTACTCATGGCTAGCCTATGTACAACAGAACAAAATACTCCCCAGCTGTGTCAGGCACAGCTGTGTCTTATTTATGTTTAAGCCCATTGTTGCAGATACTTTGTCAATCCAACTACTTGAAAATTTTCCTTTTTTTCCTTGACCTGCCATTCTCACAAGCATGATGTCCTTTTTCAGGGATTGGTCCCTCCTGTCTACATGTTAAAAATAGGTAAGACACAGTCTAGTCATCTGTATGTCCAAGTAGCATTCTTCTTCTAGGACAAATCTGTTGCACTTCTTCTAGGAAAGATCTGTTGTTGGTTATTTTTGCTCCATGGTGTATTCAATATTTGTCTCCAGCACCATAATTCAAAAGCACCAATTATTCTATCTTACTTATTAAATATCCATGTATCACAACCATAGGATGCAACTGAAAATACCATGGCATGACTCAGTTGCACCTTCATCTTCAGTGTGATATGTTTACTTTTCAATGTTTTACAGAAGTCTTTTGCAACAGCTTTCCCCAAAGCAATGCATAATTTCATTTCTTGACTGCTGTTTCCATGGATGTTGCTTATAGAACCAAGTAAAGCAAAATCTTGGACAATTTCAATCTTTTCTCCACTTATCATGAAGTTTCTTACTGACTCAGTTGTAAAGATTTTTGTTTAGTTGATGTTGAAGCACAATCCATACTGAAGGCTGTGTTCTTTGATCTTCATCAGTAAATGTTTCAAATCCTCTTCACGTTTAGCAAACACAGTTGTGAAATCTGCATAATGCAGGTTGTTGATGTGTCTTCCTCCAAAGATGATGCCATGTTCTTCTTCATAAAGTCCAGCTTCTCAGATTATTTGTTCAGCATAGAAATTGAAGAGGTATGGTGAAAGGATACAGCCCTGACTCACAACTTTCTCAACTTTAAAACAAACAGTGTTTCCTTGATCTGGTCCATGTACAGATTCCTCATGAGTTCAATTACGTGCTCTGATATTCTTATTATTTGCAGTGTTATTATAATTTGTTATGATATACAGTCAAACACCTTTGTGTAATCAATGAAACATAGATATCTTTCTGGGATTCTCAGCTCTCAGTTAATATCCATCCAACATCAGCAATGATGACCCTGGTTCCATGCCCTCTTCTGAATCCAGCTTGATTCTCTGACAGTTCCCTCTCTATATACCACTACAGTTGCTCTTGATTGATCTTTAGTGAAATTTCATTTGCATCTGACATTAATGATATCATTTGATAGTTTCCACATTTGAATGGATTCCATTTCTTGGGAGCAGACATTAATATGGATCTCATCCAATCAGCTGGCCAGGTAGCTGTTTTCCAAATCCCCTGGCATAAATGAGTGAGCTCCTCTAGTGCTGCATCTGTTTGTTGAAACATCTCTATTAGTGATCGATCATTTCCTGGAGCCTTCTGTTTTACCAATTCCTTCAAGGAAGCTTGCACTTTGTCCATCAGTACCATTGGTTCCTGATCATATGGAACCTCTTGAAATGGTTGGTCATCCAGCAATTCTTTTTGGTATAATGACTCTGTGTATTTCTTCTATGTTCTATTGATGTTTCCTGCATCATTTAATGTTTTCCCTGTAGAATCCTTCACTATTGCCATTTGAGGGTTGAATTTTTTCTTCAGTCCCTTAAGCTTGAGTAAAACACAGCATGTTCTTCCCTTTTGGTTTTCTATCTTCAGCTCTTTGTACATGTCATTATAATATTTGATTTTGTCTTCTTTAGCTGCCCTCGAAACCACCATGTTTACTTCCTTAACTTCCTTTTACTTTAGCTGCTCAAAGTTGAAGGGCAAGTTTCATAGTCTCTTTTGACATGTAATTTGGTCTTTTATTGTTTTACTATCCTTCAAATTACCTTTTCCTTTCCTCATGAATGATGATATCTTTGATGTCTGCCACAAGTCTTCTATGATTAGTGTCTAATGCATCAAATCTGTTCTTGAGGTGGTCTCTGAAATCAGGTGGTATTTATACTCAAGGTCATACCTTCTTAAACATTTTTTTCTACTTTTCTTCAGCTGCAGTTTGAACCTGCATATGAGCACTTGTTGGTCTCATCCATAATCAGCACCTGGTCTTGTTCTCACTTTTGATATTGAGGATTTCCATCACCTCTTTGCACAAATGTAGTCAATTTTGTTCCTCTATGTTCTTGTAATATGATGCCACAAAACTTAAAGCTGAAGGATTTGAACAAAAAAGGAAGAAAAATGGGAATCATAATGACCAAGAAGTAGATGTATGAACTCTCTTCCAAGCCTAGAAAAATCCACAGTGTTGGAGAAAAATAGTTCACCACTTAAGAAAGCTTTAAGACAAATACTCTACCAAGTGGAAAATAAGACTTGAGAAGAATAAAAAAAAAGCGAAAAAGAAAGATTCAGAAATAATTTGTGGATAAAGGAATTAAATGACAGATTTTCTGAAGACACAATAAAATGATGTGGAGTGAACTAAGAGGTGTATGGTTGAGATTCGATTAAAGATAAATGAGGAATGAATGCAAATTGAATGTACATACATTATGGTAGGAAATTGTGATAGAGATGTAGACATGTCTTGCTTACTGGCTGAATTTTAAGTACATTCATAAATTCTCCAGGTATGAAAATAGCAGTATAAAAACATAAATATTATGAACAAGATAAAATTTCAGAACTTAGCATGGAAAAATAAATCATAAGGAAGGGAAGTTCTGGGATAAGATGCAGATTAAAGTTTCTTTATTGTCACTGTGAGTGAGAAGAATCAAGATTAAAAAGAATAGACTAAATTATGAAGAGAAAAACAGAGGAAGAGTATCAAGAACAAATGAAGAGGTGATATGGACAGCTAAAAAGCACTGAAAAACAGAAAGAGAAATATAGAAAACAGTTCATAACTCCAGCCTCAGCTCTCCAGAGAGAAGAAAACCCAAAGCTACAACTATAAGGTAAAGCAGGCAGCCCTGGTGGGCAATAGATTGGCAGTTTTAGCCACAGGAGAAACCTACAGTTCTCACAAGCCTTAAATCCAATATGAAGATTAGGTATGACAGCAATTCCTCCTACATGGCAGTCTAACATTGAAGGAGAAATCCATTGTTTCATTCCTCTTACTTTGGAAAGGTACACTGATGTACCATCTTGAGAGGAGATCTGTTGTTTGAAATTAAGCTTTTCTGGGAATCCATAAACAAGGAACTATCACAAGTTACAGATCCTGGGTACAGTCTTCCACAGTGTCTGGGTGGGATATAGACAGGAGAGGCCATAGAAGGGTGGAAGATTATATCTGTTTCAATGGAGACATTTCAATAGTAGGGAGCTCAGGCTGTAGACAATGGGGAGGTCAGTGGCCCTGTATTCTGTGGCAAGAAGTAGAATCCACTGCCTGTGGATTACTGTTGAGAAAAACTTCTAGTTTGTGGTTAGTGAGTTGCTAGATCTCTGTAACTGCCTCTCTGCCATGTGTGGTTTGCTGTTGAATAGAACTGAGAGTTCTGAGACCAAGTCCATTGGATGGCTTGATTCCCACAATCTCTTCTCTCTTCCCACTGGTTTACTTCTGGACAAGGTCTAACAGATCTGACACCAGAAGATGGAATAAGCAGTTGTCTGTTCCCCTCTTCCAATGAAGAACTCAGTGCTGTTTCCTTCTCCCCCTCCCTAACACATTCAGGGGACACCACTTGGCCTGGAAATTTGCATCTCTTAGATGCAGAAACTATGATACCTCTAAAATAAATGAGTACCTGCTTGACTCACAGACTACTAAGCTTGTTGAGGCATGCAGTGGCTCTGTGGAAGCAAAGAGAGGAAGCTTCTAAAGTGAATGCAGCTCCAACAATGACAATATACCTTGAAGTCCAGCCATCAGACCACATACAGCACCAACCTATACAGTTGGAATAGGGAGGAAATAAATTAGACACTGTCTTCAACCCACTATTCCCTCACCCACAACTAGAGGATTCCAGTTAGAGACTCAAAAAGAAACTTCTTCAATTATTTGCCATCTTTCTTATTTTCTATCTTATTTTCTGTTTACTTTTACATTTACTATAATTTTATTACTATTTCACTTTATTTTTTCAAATCTTTCATGCTTTTGTTTTTAACATTCTTATCAATTTTATAAAATTTATTTTTTCCTTTATTTTGTGACCAAATTATATTCCTTGCTCTTTTATCTTCATCTTTCTCATGGTCTTTTATTTTCTTCTCTTTCTTTTATTTGACCTTGCTTCTTTCTATTTTCCTTTTTTCTGCCT